>JACEGR010002830.1:0-118449 GCA_014170235.1 Listronotus bonariensis
TGACTACATTAAAGTTTTTTTATATATTATAGTAACTCAAAGTCGCATAGTGCTCGATCTGCACTATGCGGTACGGATGACTTCTAAGGCTGAAGCTGAAAAAATCTTATCAGTTTGGTGGGATCAAAAAGCAAAAGCATTATCATGATGAAATTCCCAGAAGTCAAGACATAAGTTAGGTCTTAATTACATAAGGCTATACATTACTTGTGGCAAGTTTTGTAAATTTCTGTCTATTGAATAACTCCATGACCGAGAATATATTTTTGGCCATTCAAGTATACCTACGTTGTGCATCAAAGCCTTTACCTACAGCCAAAATGCATTTTAAAGGTAAGAAAACGTACTGGAAATACGTAAATTGACGTCCGATCCGAAAAACATTTTTCATTTAATTTCTTTTGTCACTTACCATTCACTTGCGTCTGCCATACAGCATCACCAACTCCCCATAACCCTGAGGCCATAAAGAACAACAATGGTGTAGCCGGGTGTGGCCTCCAGATCAATAAAAATACTTGAATACCAGCGTGGACAAGAGCACCAAGGATCATGATGGGTACTCGGCCGACGTATTTCATGACACTTCCGAAGAGTAAACTGCAGATGGCGTTTACCACACCGAAACAAATCATGACGAAACCAACATTTTGAACACCTAAAAGAAGGTATTTAATAATCAGTAATAAAAAGTAACAATAAAACAACAATACTATATTAGGTATAAATTTCCAAATAAAATATTCCATTTTAAACTAAATGTTCCATAATTGATGCGACTCAAAAAAAAATGTTTTCTCAATACAGATATTAGTTGCTAAATTTAACATTGATGTTGCAAAGATGTCACGATTTATGTTTTAAGCGATATTAGTTAACCTGAATATACAAGTTTATTTTTTTTGTGTTTATGACATTCTTTAAGGTCTGGCCACACACGCAACGAGCCCGCAGCCGTGCATCTCGCTGGTGAAATATAGGGGATGCGGGGCAATGTAATATTAAACTTTGCACTATTGTAATACAAAGTTTGAAAAATATGTAAAGAAAAATTATTTCTTTTCTTCTAATTCAGCTTTAAAGAAACCGCTCATGGTTACTCAACGAAATATGGGAAAATTTTCATATAATATTTATTGAACAATGGTAAAATATTCTATGAGCTGCCTTGCAGCAACTCCTTACAATATGGATTATAAATTTCATAAAAACATAAGTATAGGTAATCAGGGTCACGCACAAAAAATAAACGTGTTGGAAAAATTGGGTAGCACAATTTAGTCAACATATTCAGAAACTTAATTTCCGAAAACATAAAGCAAACTTTTTGTATTTTAAAAAGTAATATGAGTTTGTAATAGTACGCTTTAAATAAAACCTGATTGTAAAATAAACTTTAACACATAACATAGTTTACCTATACTACACTCAAAGTGTGGATATAAAGAAACATAAATAATTAGGTTAATCTGTTTTATTTAAACAAGAAAATAAAGATAGACATAAAACAATAGACTCAACATTTACGAAAATGCTTTTATATTTTTGAGGGCATGAAAAGTGCTTTGGAATTGTTCCGAATTAATCGGCCCCATTTTCATCCATCGTTGTAAATCCGGGTTCTGCGCGGCCTCGGTGAGGTTATGTGTGGCCAGACCTTTACTTGTAATTTTTGCTTTGTTTAAAGGTAGATTCTATTTATTTATTTTATTAATTTTATTTAAATATAAAACCAATACGATAAAATTATACGAAACATTTTATTTAAAAAAATAAATAAATATTTGTTTTGCTAAGTAAACCGCGACTTTGGTAAGACAAAGTTTAAATTATATGATATTAAGATATCCAATATTTACATTACAAACATATTTCGTGAATGTGTGGAAAAATAGCGACTAACATGTATCTTGGTTCACAAAAACAAGCATAAGCATATCAAAGTAAATAAGACCATTACACTACGTAGTTTGGTATTTAAGTAAAATATTTCAATTAATATATATTACCATTGGAAAAATATTACAAAACGTTTATTAAACACTAAAGATCTAAGGTCTGTTTCCACACCTTTTAAAATCTGAGGTGTTAGGTTACATTGTGCTAAAATTTTAAAGATAATAAAGGCTTTTTCAAATATTGATCTTTGGTTAAACGGATCCATGAAACCTGTTCAAAAAAGGATAGGCCAGTCTCTACCCGTGTTCATAAATTGATCGGGTCCATAAACGTTAAATTGAACTAAAACGCGATTCGCTGCTGTTTTTAAATATTTGTTTTGGAAAAAAGTAGTATATAGAAATGTTTTTAAAATGATCCAAAGATTATCGGAAAGTTAATTAAATTTTGGTAATGTTTATAAATTAACACATTAAATTTCACAAAATTACAAAACCGTAAAAATAACCACTTTTCGATAATCTTTGGATCGTTTTAAAACTTTTCTATATACAACTTTTTCCCAAACAAATATTTAAAAAACGGCAGCGAATCGCGTTTAGCTCAATTTAACGTGTACGGCATCCTCTTAACTCGGGTTGGATCCTGCTGACCCAGGTCAAAGCCAGGGTTAGTCGGGTTAAATAAAAGTCTCAAAATTGGCTGTTTCGGTTTTGGATTTTCATGATTTATCTCGTGTTTATTAGAAGTGAAAAAAGTATAAAAACAATAATTTGATATTTTTAGATTCTTTACAGCATAAATATTGTAAGTCTTTAAAAATAGCTGCACGACCAAAACAAAGCAAAAGGGTTATGTTTTGTTTTGACACAAAGCCGATGAATGAAGGCCAATATGTCATATGTATTCAGAAAATAACAAAAAACACAGCGAATCTTAAAAACAGCTGATTGGTGCACCCAAACCCATCGGATCAATATTTGAAAATGCCCTAAATAGGCTTATTCTGATTTCTTCTGACATAAAAATAATACCTAAATGCCAAAGTGACAGTTGAGGCACATTCTCAGAATATTTGTTATCGATAGAGATTGTGGTTCGAGTATGCCTCATTTAGGATATTTTTATGCTAAAAGCATTCTTGAATTTTGAAAACCTTTAGTCTAGTACTTTTTAAACACAAACTAATATTATCTTTTTAACCTATATAAATCCTCCTGTCTATAACGCACTTTTCTACCCATTATCTAAATGTTATTATTCACTGCTGATTTCATACTGCTATTTAAAATGTGCATTTAAATTAAAAGACAATATTCTTAGCTGAAAATTGCCTAAAAAGGGTTCGTTCTTTACAAGATAAATTGGTATATTATGGCAATGGATTTTTATTTAAAGAGTACTTAGCAAAATGTTTTCAAAATTAGGAAATAATTCCGTAACTATAAAAATACATTTAAAATGATTACTGCCATTTTCTTCAAAACATATTTGATAAGGGCGCCTAGCCGTCACATTGACATTTAAAGTTGTAATCGTCAAAAAGTGCAGACCCTGCTTATTATCAATTCAAATTTCATTACAACATAATGAACGGTAAAGAATTTAAAAGGAGGGATGGATTTAAGCTTTTCAATATTAAAAAACACGTTTTTCGTCTTCATAACTTTCATAAAAACATAGTCATATTTTATATTAAGATTATTTTGCTTAATAGTGTATTTTACTAATTGTAAGAAAAGTTTTGTCTTCAATCTTCAGTCTTATGGTCTAAGAGCTGGTACTACTTTTTGTGTAGGTATTTAAGGCAGGCTAGCAAGTGGCTGTGGTGTCTACTGAGACGCTACTGGACCCAATAATACTAATCTAAGCAAAGCATTACAAGCGCCTTATTAAATTAAATAAGTTAATTTTATTAAAATGGGCTAAGATATTTAAAAGATACCAACTATTTTTGAAAAGTTTAACGCCCTGTGTCTCAGAATGGAAGCAAGTCCGGACATATGTTTATAGAAACCTTTTTTTTATTAAAAGGCATAAGACCCCTTTAAGTTTTTGTACCGTGGTTAGAAAACACCCTTTATACACCCTGTATATACACCCTGTTTACAGAATGTTTCCTAACTACGGTACAAAACTTAAGTGGGTGCTTTATTATGTCTTTTTATAAAAAAGTTTTATAAACATATGTCGGACTTGCTTTCATTCTGAGATACAGAGCGTTAAAGTTTAAAAAAGTCGGTATCTTTTAAATATCTTAGAAACACTTTAGCCGATTTAAATAAAATTTGGGACACTTATTTAATTTAATAAGGCGCTTATAAAGCTTTGCTCAGATTGAGTATTATTGGGTCCAGTGGCGTCTCAGTGGGCACCACAGCCAATATTATTGTGAAATAAAAGTACGCCACTGACTTTTTATAAGGTTTTTATACATTTTCCAAATTCAGCAATAAAAGGTTTCACTTATAGTCACTTGTATTTTTTTCGTATCTCGCTGCGTTTTCAAGAAACAAAAATTGAAACCACTTTTAGTCATTCTAAAAGTAGCCCTAATACAGCATAAAACAATATTCAAAATTAAAAAACTACCAACTTTGACCTTAGTAAATGGGAAAAATGACAATTTTCGATGAAATACACAAATGCTTAGTTATTTTAAGGCAAATAATTGTTTAATTTTTATGTTTGCTTTTATATCATATTGTGTAGTGGTACTTTTTAGAAGAACTAAAGTAGTTTTTTTCTTGAAAACGAAAGCAGATAAAAAGAAAATAAAAGGGACTAAAAATTTACATTGTTAATTGCTTAATCAGAAAAAATAGTTAAACTTCATAAAAAGTCAGTGGCGTATATTTTTACAATAATATTGGCCGTGGTGCCCACTGGAACGCCACTGGTCCAATATTCTTAATTTAGGGAGAGCTTTACAAGCGCCTTACTACATTAAATAGGTATACCAAATTTGATCCAAATCGGTTCAAACGTTTTTAGGATATTTAAAAAATACAGATTCTTTTTTAAACTTTAACGCCCAGTATCTTGCTTTTACCCCGCTACTCAGCAGCCAGAATAGCTTTCCAGTGACGCATATAGAGTGCTCCCGAGTAGCTCGGCCGTCGCATGGCGTTCAAGTGACGGAATGTGTTATGCACCTCAACTACTCCGTTTTTCTTTTCCCTTGCCCCTCATGCACCAACCCGTCTTTTGGTTTTTGTGTTTCAAACGTGTTTTTTTATGGTTAAGGATAGATTTTTAAAATTATTTGTTTAAAATGGAATATAGATATTAAAAGAGATTATTATTATAAAGCCATAAAAGGTTAAAATAAACTAAATTTTAAAATTTCTTTGACGGATTTCCCTTTCCTTGTCTAGGGATGCGTTCCAGTGACTAACTTTTTATGGCAGATCAAGAGCTTCAAGCCATGGAACGTGACGCACAAAAATTTTCGTCACTAGAAAGCTACTCTGGTCTGCAGTCCGTGTTGGGGTATAAGTATCAACCAGTATGAGTGACAAGTTAGCCAGCCTGTCTCAAATACCTACCCAAAAATTGGTACCAGCTCTCCTGCTATTAAAAAGACTTTTAGTTTTTATTAATTGTCAAGCTTACCCAAAGCACACGATACATAGGATTGTGTAAAATCAGCACTTATAAAGGCCTGTTCAACACCAATATAGATAGTAATAGGGATAAGAAGCTGCTGGTAAGGTTTTTAAGTTGAATAAACGTGGCAGAAAGAAGTTGGATTCCTGTAAGTTCCACTGCGCTGTTTCTCCTTTGTTTTTCACCATATCTGAAATTAAAAAAAAAAAAATAAATAAATCACATTAAAACCTATTTTTATAAATAATGAATGAATGAATCAAAAAGCAAATTGTTAGTTGAACTAATGGCTTCTGCAGTAATACCCTGAAAAATAATAATTTAATGTTTTTTCATTTTAAAATATAATATTTTTACGACCGTGCATATTTGTCCTGCACGCATTTTAGTTTCAAAAGTATCACTTTTCCGCACTAGGGCATAGGCAATGTGAAGAAAGAGATAGTCTAAAGCCGTGTTCAGACTTGCAACAATTCGCCAAACTAACCAACCTGTTTGCGCGCTCCTTTGACGTCAAAAAACCGACAAGCTCTGAATCACCGGCGAATCATTCGCCAACCCCTTGAAACAACGTGAATTTCGTCCCCATCCAGGTCCGTGCTATGTGGCGGGGTATGCGGCGCGGAGCGGCACGGCGAATTGTTGCAAGTCTGGACGCGGCTTCACGTGAATACCGGCATGTAATTATTTCGCAATGGATGACTAATCGTACATCCTTTGTTGTTGCTTTACTGGCCGATATACTTTGAACCATTGCTTATACAGTATATAAATAATTATATATTTCAAAATTTCAAAAAAAGCCACCCATAGAATTCTTAATTACACAATTATTTGTCTGGTATCCGTAATTATAATTTCAAAGCTGCCAGTTGAAACTTATTTCTATTGTTTAAAATAACTTTTAAATTGTATGCTGATTACCAAAATGCTAAGTTTGCCAAGAATTTTGTTCTGTAATAAAATAATGACATAGCAAAAATTTCGCTTTTTATACATACAGACAATTTGCAGATATCTTTAGACAAGAAATCTTAATAATTGTTATTACATGAAGAGATTAGATATGCATTTTATAGGTTATTATGTTGCCATACTTAATTTTTTAGTTTTTAAAATGTGTCCAATGCATGTTAATACAGGGTGTCCACCAGAGTTGAGTCGAATACTGAAATTGGTTATTCGAAAACCAATTCAAATACCGTAAAATAAGTATTTGAATACTGAATACTCAAACACTTTCGGAAAAAAATATTCGAATACTCAGTATTCATGAATACCAGGATTGGGTATTCATGAATACTGAAGAGAAAAAAAAGGTCCTGGTCTATATTTTTTGACGATTTTAGGTCATGGAATACTGATATTTACCATTTTGGTATTCGATACCAGTATTCGAATACTACCCAAATTTTACTTTGGTATGGTAGGATATTAGACAGCATTGTGTTAAAAATAAAATAAAAATAAAATAAAATTTTAGTTCCATGTCTTAGTTTTTAGATTTAAAAAAAAACTAAAAATCGGTAAGATACAGCCTTGTGTGTCTTTTAAATTTTGCACTACAAGGTGGTAAAATTGTAAGATAAAACTTTTTGTTGATTTATCTGAGTTGTTTAGATTTACGATTAAATACCATATTTTTGCCGTAAAAGATTTCAAAATAATTTTTCACCACGCTTTTGTCATTTAAGACACTGTTTATAATGTCGCGAAAATGAATGCTTTTAAAATTATTTTATTTTATTACGTAACTTACAATTTAAAGTTCTTTACAATAAGAGTTAATTTATTTTATTTTAAAAATTTAGTTATTTTGGTATGAATGCTGTACTGTTACATCAGCTTCTTCCATATTTACATTTTCTTAATAATAACAAAAACCACCATAAGAACACATTTGACATATAAACTGTTAATCCTTTTCGAACCCTTTCCCTGCAAAGGTATTGAAATACATTTACTAGGGAATTATTGGAATTCATATAAGGTCTAGCAGTAATAAATTCAGCAGTATTTTGACTTTATGCATGCTCAGTAGTGGTTATAAATAAGGGAAACTTTATTAAAATTACTGCTAGACTACTTTAATTGTGCCAAAATATAGTCGGTCGTTTCCCTCCTTATTTTGACATTTGAAACGAAATGAGTTTAAGAGTTAAGGTAATTGTTGTTTATTTTTAAATTTTGCCTTTAAAATATACTAAAAAAGTTAGAACTTCTTCATTTGTAACTATACAAAACAAATAAATAAAATAGACTATGAATAATAACAAATAATATTACAGTTTTAGGTTAAAAATAATACAAGCATGTCATGTCGACCAATAACACTTCTTTACATAGGCGCGTTAAGGTTTAGCAGTAATAAAATAAGGCTGCTACTGCTAGCACTATTTGCCTATTCCAATAATTCCCTAATATAAGTCACATTTGTGAAGTGCTTATTATCTGACTTGTATACAAAGTCTTTTAAAAGGTGATTTTAGTTTTTTGGTCATGATATTTTTTAAATTTTCGTAATAGGTTTTAAATGTGAAAATGAGCAGATATTTCTTATCGTCTTAGCCAAGAGACTTTAATACCGGCGCCAAATAAGTGACATTTTAATGGATATAAATTTTATAAAACACCGTTGCAATTCCGTGTTTTAAGACCGGTTTTAATCTGCATATACAGTCTTGAAATTTCTTTTAATTCTCGATAAATTTAATACTTAATTAGGTGCCAAATTTATTAAAAAATAATAAAAGTACAACATTCGTCTTGACGTTGGCGCCATGGTGATTTTTTTATTTACATAAGATCTTACCTTGGAATTTACGAAGTCCTGTATATTTCTTTGTGAACTGTATTAAATAAGAAGTATTTTAAAATTGTTTTTAAATGTATTTTAAATAAATTAAACGTTATTCAGTCCAGTAAACATCTTCGGTAGAAATTAGAACATAAATATGATTGCTGCTATTAATTCTAATCCTTAGAAAAATAGTAAAATGAATGGTTTTTGAAAGTTAATTTTTACTAAAACAATTGTTTTACAACTTATCTAATAAACTTTAAGGGCTAATTCTACAATAAAAACAAAACTTTATATGAACATATTATGTCCTAAACGTCCTAGTTTTTAAACTATAGGGTGTTAAAATTTTTAAAAATATTATTTTTTAAAATACATTTTAACAAATCAGATATAAAAAATGGGGGATGCCTTCGATGCATTAAAGCCATTTTTAACATTCAGAAAAAAATATCAGTGTCGTAAATGAGGAATTTAAGGTAAATATTTTTTAATAAAAAAATGGTACGCCACTGCATTTCTGCATATTTTAAATATTTTAAAAGGGAGCAATAAGTTGTTTTTAGAAAACAATTAGGTTGGTTGTAAAAAATAATAACTAATCAACAAAATTGTAAAATTTATTTCAAAGCAGTTATGTACAAATAAATAAATTAATAATTTTCCAACAAGAACATAATATTAGCGACTGTACTGTGACGACTTATAAAAATCTTGACACAATGGTGACTGGTATTTTAAAAAAGATTTTTTACATTTCTGAGTAAAAACAAATAACAAATAATTAATAGTTTAAAAAAACTAAAAAAACACGCTTTTATATGCAACCGAACTAAAAATTAGAAAATAATTTTTCATTAAAAAAATATTGTCATTTCATAGTAAAAAGCGTGGAGTGCATTTTACTATTTTTCATAACTTTTCCATCATAGATATTTGCAAATATAATAATTATAACATTTAATATATTTATCACCCCACGCTTTTTACTATGAAATGACAATATTTTTTTAATGAAAAATTATTTTCTAATTTTTAGTTCGGTTGCATATAAAAGCGTGTTTTTGGATTTTTAAACTATTAATTATTTTTCATTTTTAGTTTCTGCTACTCTTGACAAAATGGCGAAAAATTTTTTAATGAACAAGAGTGGCAAATTTTAAAATTTTCCAACAGATTGCAACTCACTAAAAAATTTCTTCTTCATTAAGTAGCAAAGTTTGAAATTTTGCCAACAGATGGCAATCCAGGCAATGTTTGGACCGTTGCCAATATATTGCAACCCACTAAAAAATTTCTTCTTCATTTAATAGCAAAGTTTGAAATGTTGCCAACAGGTGGCAACCTAGGTGTTGTTTTTATATTTTTGTAATATAAAGGAAAATTTTTTTTTCCTGGCGATCCAAAAAAGAATGTTAATTTTTATTAATTGCACATTATGTATTATGTATACATTACACATAATGTAATTTTTATTATGGAATCCTTGAAGTAATGGTGCAACTAACCCAATATTTTTATTGTTCATAAAAATTGAACACCCATGGTGCAACTAACCAAATTGTGTAAAAACTAAAAAATTTCTTCTTCATTTAATAGCAAAGTTTGAAATGTTGCCAACAGATGGCATCCTAGGTGTTGTTTTTATAATATAATGGAATTTTTTTCCTGGCGATTCAAAAAAAAGATAACGGGATACTGTTTTTAAATTATTGCATCTTCATCGGTCCTTGACACGTGTGCAAAGTTTCAAAGAAATCGAATAGCTGGAAGTTGGTTAAAATTAGGCTCAAAGATTCCGTTACATAGATAGATAGATAGATAGATAGTTACAACCCAAGTTAATAAAAGCGTGTTAAAAATAGGCAAAAAGAACTTTATTCAAAAAGCATTTAGTTTACCCTTATTACCACATTTAAATAATATTATTAAATGTTTTTAACCAAGCTATTTTTTAACACTTCAAATCTTTAAAGCAAATATAATAATTTACTGCTTAACATTGATTAAACTAGAAGAAGGAAATTATCTGCTTTAAAAAAATACATTATTCTGCCACAAGATTTAAGTTACGCTTTGTAGACTCTTTTCACCACTGACAGCTGGTTTAAAGCAGACAGCAAGGAAAATAAATTGTTTTTTTTTTTTAATTGTAATTATTACAACGAACTTATTAAGATAACATTCTTTGGCCAGAAGTTGACGTCATTAATATATTTACTGTATTTTATTACTTGAAATTAATTTCTTGATATTCATTTCTTAAGAACTCATGCTATTTATTTTACGATTATTTATTATACAAGGTCCTTTAGTAGTTCCACGCTGTATCAAGCCAACACTTTTTTATATGTATTTTGTGAAATAATACAGAATGAACCATTATATTCAATTTATTTTTTTAAATTTAAAATTTAAATATTTTCACGGCTTTAAAACTTGGAGAAAAAATTACTGGCATATTACTAGTGTCAAGTACAGTGCCGTATTAAGCACTAGGATGACCAGGCTACAGCCTAGGCGCCGTGAAAAGTAGGCGCCAGACTGGGAGGTTTTAAAAAAGTTTAGGGCGAGGTGGGTTTTTGGTCTTCAATTTGATTAGTGAATAGGGCGCCCTGGAATAAGTAGACGCTGCGCAGGAAGACTTTTTTGCTCTTTAATTTTACTTTTGGGTAGGGCGCCCTGGGATCAAAATAGGCGCCACGCAGGGAAAGACCTTTTTTTGCTCTTAAACATTTTTGTTTTTCTTTTTTTTAATATAATACGCGCCCCAACAATTCCAGCCTAGGGCGCCCCAAACACTTAATACGGCCCTGGTCAGGTAAAATAAAAATAGAAAAACTAACAATATACAAGGTAACACAAAGGTTCTCGTTTTTAATAGCTTTTATTTAAATACTACAGGGTGCGTTTTTAAAAACTTACAAAGGCTATATTTTTTAAACCAAGGAAAATGTATATAAACAAAAATAGATACCAGTTGCTATAAAACCTGGGGAAATATAAATGACGACACCTCTATCAACCCTAAGCCAGTCACTTAAAAATCTTAAATGGCAACAGCCCTTATGTAGCACCTCCTCTGAAACGCGAAAAATGATGTTCGCTGGTCATAAAAAGTTGGGGTAAAATCGAATACTACTCAACTTTGAAAAATCACCATTTATTATTTACAAAAAATACCAGAAAATTATTTAAATTACCATTAAAACATTTAAACAATAATAATAATAAATATAATAATACTCCAGTGGCGCAACTAGCCTCTGGAATTTGGGGGGCTTAAGCCCCTGTTTATAGAGTACATTTGCTGAATAGCACTAATATACTTTAAATGTTCAATTATTTTGGGGGTTTATCGCCATCTCGGAAGGGGGGCTAAGCACCCCTAGCCCTCCTTGCCCCGATAAAAGATCTGGTTAGTTCTGTTTCTGACTGTCTGCTAGAAAAAGTTATAGTAAATGGTCTTGGTTGTTGGGCGCTTGTGCAACAGAAGCAACCAGAACTTTTTTCGGGGACGGGTTTGCTTTACAGGGAGCATTCTTTATGGATAATAAAACATGCTTTTTAAAAATTTATTTGTAGTATTTGCTTTTACCTCAACTTTTTTATAACCACCAAAAATAATTTTTTATAAGCTTTCCAGAGAGTTGCCAGAAAAGGGTGTTGCCATTTAAGATTTTTAGGTTAGTGGGGGTGCAGCTTAAGGGATTGATAAAGGTGTTTTGCCAAATACGTCATTTATACAGAAATGGTATTTTTTTATTTTTTTAAATTTGCCTTGGTTTAAAAAATATAGCCATTGTAAGTTTTAAAAACGCAGTCAGTATATTTTATATAAACCAGTTTTTATCTTGTTTAGCAAAGTCTAGCAAAAAATATTTCTGTAATAAAAAGAAGTTGACATTACTCTGTATGCATTTTGGATGGTTCTCAAAAACTGTTAAATCTTTGGCTCGCTGGTATTAGTAAATTTAAAAAAAGGGTTATAGTTACTTTAAACAATAATTTTATGCGTGATACGTATCTATAGCTTATAATACCTTGGTATCGATAAAGTCAAGACCATGTTTTATGTACAGATATATAAACAATTTTATTGCTTAAAAAGAGAGCATAACAAAATAGGTAATATAATATAGCCATGAAGTAAAATTTAATGTAGTGTACAATATTGTGTATTTCTTTGCATAATAGCAGTTATTATAGATATTTGTTATAAATAAATACCAGCGGAATAATATACAGGCGGGCCTCACCCTATTAGAAAATCACGGATCACGATTCTAAGTAAAGCAGCTGTTATGATAATAAATACGGAAATTTTTTAAAACAAGTAATTTAACCATAATTATATGTAATTTATATAATTTTATCCCAAAGCAAAGGTTTACGCTAGCTTTTTTAATTAAATAAATAGTTAGTTTTGAAATAATCATTTAATCTAAAAATCTCAACTAATATCATAATAAATTATATTTCAGCTTTCTTGCAAATAACTAAAAATAACGAAGGAAAAAAGTTGTGAGTGTAATTTATTCTTCACTTATTTTTTTTTATCAAATTAATATTTTTATTAAATAGAAACAATTTTTGACGTACAGAAAATAATTAAATTCTCACCAGTGATACTGCAAAATTAAAATCGAAATAATAGCTTTTTTTAACCACTATTTATGTTACGTTTTTATATAAAATTCTTAGGTCCAGTTGTTTAGCTAGTTTAAACTCAATTCTACTGAACTGGGGTAAGGTCTTTGAACTTTCCATTTAATCTCAATATTCCTGTCAGTGTCAAGGAATTAAAGACATTGAGATTTTACCAATGATCTTGATGGATTGCCAATCTGCACGAAACAAAAGTTACATTTCATGGGCGAAAAACCGGTTTGTGCGTAAGCCAGTCGAGGATGAATGCGCCTGGCGCCAAACTGACAATCCGCATTATCGAAAAGAATTTGTTGACGGCGTCCTGGTTTTCGGTTCAAAGTACGGTAGCTAATGAGCGTCACGGTCAGACCGCGGACGAAGCGATACGGAGTGCCGGTGTTTGTATTTTGCCACGGCTTTTAAGTGCGCATGTTCGTCCATCCATTTATTTGTTTACTGCGCGAGGTCGTAAAAATCCGAAAAATGCTTCTTGCCACTACGGATCTAAATGTAGGTTATCTATGGATTTTACGGAAAGTTGAAAGGCCTGACCTCAGTTTAGTAGAACTAAGTTTAAACCTGCTTTGTACAACTGGGCCTTATTCTTTAATATACTTTATATGAAAAAGGTATACGTGGTAGAAGTTAATTTTAGGCAACCGTTTTTGAGATTTCCGGATTTAAAAAATTCACTTCCTTTTTGGCAGGGTTTAAGCTATACAGGGTGTTTCAGAATAAGATGCTATTCTTTAAAAGTATAAATCATTGGGTGATTTGGAGCAAAAAAGTTTAAATTAAGCTATGTCCTAAATGGCTTAACTTTTAAGGTACAGAGTGATAAGAAAGCCGATTTTTAAAAAAGTAATAAAAAACCATGTACCCCACTGATTTTTCTGCAATTTTTATGTTTTCATTTAAATTAGGCAGGTAAAAATACAACTTTATGTTTGTTAATATTTTTGAGTTTTCGAAAAAAACTTTGAATTGCATATTCCTGGACCATAAGCGAAACAATAGAGCTTTTTTAAAAATTAAGTTTTAAAATTACCTATAAGCAATTCTTTAACAACAACAACTAATACCTAATTAAGTAAGGTTTTTATCAAGTATACCAAAGTTTACCAAAGTAAGTGTTTAATTTTTTTTTAAAGTTTTTTGAAAAGTATTACCCCGTATCTTGAGAAAGAAAAATTGCAAACCCATGTTTATATACATATAGTTTTCTCATAAAATAAGCTTTTAAAGAAGCCCTTAACGGAAGCACCTTGTATAAAAAATTATGAAACATTTACTGATTTGTGTTTTTAAACAAACATAAAACATATTCGTTACTTACTTTAAAAAAAATCTAGTATTAAATGTTTTATTATTTTACTGTGAAATATAACACCCTGTATGTTTATTATTATGCACTATTTTTATCGATTATGTTGGCGCCAAGAGTCTATAATTTGTTGTAAAATCTACCTTTCTCCGTCCTACTCTGTATAAAACATACCGAGGTCGCCATTTTGGATTCATTGATGCGAGGTTATTTCCATATGACAAGGTTGTGTACCTTTTTGGAATTTTGTTTCTTTTTAGGCTTTTATAATAAAGAACACACGTTTAAAAAATAATAATACTAGGAATATATATCTTTCAAAGTAAAACTTATTTTTTCTACTAGCGTGTGTAAAGCAGCACTTTTCCGCACGCAATTTAGTTTGGAAAGTGTCAATTTTCCGCACTAGTGCGGAAAAGTAAACCCTTGCAAATTTCCCACTCAAACAGGTACTTAAAATATTTTTAACTCTGATGTTTGACTTAGTATAATTTTATTATTGGCATAGTATTCTTTTATTTGTACAAATTAGGTGTAAAATCAACGAAATATTCAGTAAAAAAATTAATATTGTTTTAAAAACATTGTTTCAAAAATCTTGGTAAATATTAAATTTGTTTGTCAGATCTTTAGTTTTGACAGGTGCCGGTGTCCATATTATAAAAGATCAAAGTCAATAAAAGTTATCGATAATTAAAAGTGTCTTTAGTACATTCTGATCAGTATCGCTGCTTATTTACGTCTTCCTAACCCAGAACTTTACACGGGACATAGCTTTCGCCGTTCCTCAGCTACAATGTTAGCTAATTCTGGTGAAGGCATAACGAATAATAATTAAAGACTTGGAGGTTGGAAGTCATCATCTGTTGCAGAAAGCTACCTAGAAAGCTTTACAAGTTTCAAGACGGACTTGTCGAACAAAATATTATCCCAAAATTCATCTACCTTTGAACACAGCAAAACGCACTTAATGCCCGTTGTACCGTCTTCTAGCAAGTAACAATGTGTCTCTGTTACCTGTAACGACGACCGGTTCAATTGCACCTCAACGGCAATCTCCAACTCCGCAACTTACCCACAACAACTTGCCTCTGCGATTCATTTGCAAAATGCTACCAACTGTTCTTTTACGATTAATGTTGTTAATAATAATAAGCAGTAATGGTAAAAATAAATATTATCAAATGGTTGTTTATTTTGACTTTTTCCACACACGTGCCGAAAGTGCCTTTTTGCACTGCAGTCGCATGCGGAAAAGTGGCACTTTCAGCGCTAGTTAAGAAATATACTATTATGATTCTATGAAAAGCATAATTGTTGTATATGCGCACAAACAGAATTGTATAAGGGCTCCAGAGTTGCTTTTTTAAATGCCAGTTTTGTTAAGCTAATTAAAGTAGTAGTATGTTTTCAGTAGTTAATTAGAAAGCAGTGGTACTAAGTTTAGCATCCAGTGGTTAAGGCTGACATTAAAATAGATTAGAGAGATGATTCTCTTAAGATATTTTTATATTATACCCGAATTTTCGAACTAAGGTATAGCCTGAAAACTCATAAAAAATATACACTTCAAATATATAATATTATAAAAAATAAGTAGAAAGCTGTGATAACAAAAGTTAACGCTTATGTCCTTTTTCAATAGTTTTAGAAAGATGGTCATCTTCAGGAGTAGTAGTAGAGTTAGTAGTAATCTAACATTTTTGGCGAAAAAAAAACAATAGAAATAAAAAAAAGAGGTCCCTGCCTCTTACAATCACGATTGCTATTTCCTAAAATTCTTATATTCTCAGTGGTCACCATCCATTTGGACCCTGTACAAGTCTACCATTCTTTAATTTGCCGCCCCTTGAAGCTGGAACCCGGGCTTGCCCTCCCCTCCCTAGGTCCGGGCCTCACGTAATTATAAAATCAAAGGGCACGTAAAATTTCTATCATAATATTTACTCTAGGTACGCTACGCCCAACGATTTAATTATTTGTTTGATCCAAACCCCAGATTGATGAGAAGATTGGTGCGATCTGGTAGCTAGAACTTCCCCAATTATTTTTTAGCTTTAAGTACATAACCTACATTATTCTTATTATAATAAAACCGTTTAACATTTTTTTAAATTTAGTTTATTTAATACTTAACTTGCAACCAGCATATCCATTCGTTAACTCTTACTGCAGAGATAATAAATAGTCCAGGAGCCAGTGGATAGCAGACCGTCAGTAATTTACCAAAGCTCATATTTTGCTCGATGACTCTCCTTACCTACCTTACATGAGATGGGGCTTCACTAAGCCTAGCAAGGATAGCTATGACGGTAGTCACGTAAGACAGGTACCTAAATTTGACCAAACCTAGCTGGTTGTAATTTCGTGGAAGATTTTTTGATTTTTTTATTGTCAAAATTCTGCCTCAAAATTACAACCAGCTAAATCGTCCACCAATATATTTTTTTGGTAGCATTAAATATACTCTTTAATGTGTCCAAACGGCAGCTTTGGTAAAATACTGCTGATCTGGGTCAAATTTAGGTACCTGTCTTCCTGAGTGAAGTCATAGCTACCCTCGCTCCGCTTAGTGAAGCCCCATCTATTGTATGGTAGGTATAGGAGCGTCATTAAGCAAAATATGAGCTTTGATAAAATACTGACGGTCTGCCATCCACAGGCTCTCAGACTAAAACACAAACTAATTAAAATAATAATCATTATATTTTACGTAACTAATAAATGGCAATAATTGTAATTATACGTTGAGAGTGAATCCTTAATTATCATATGATTTTTGTTGTTGGTACAGTGGTACGACCTTCAGAATTACCGTACTTGTTTTCTTTGATTTCCAGATACCGTTTTAAATGTTTACATCACAATTAAATTTAAATTTATTTTTTTATTACTTGTTACTTACTTAATATCATAATCCAGAAAATCAATGTATTTTTAAAATCAAATAACCAATAATTTTTAAAAATGGAACCCTTCTATTACTCTTGCCTTAAAGACCGTGATTTCCTAAATTGATTTACTTTGTGAATATACCAAGGACAAAAAAATCGCTATTATTATTTTTTGAATTAAGATATATTGCTTTTAAATTTTACGCTAAATTTATAAATTTTGACGTTTCTGTTTCCGTTTGCCATTGCCGTTTTCAATTAGAAGATGAAACAACAACTTTGCATTTGTCAATTTATAGTTTCTGTTTACCGTTTTCATATACCATATCAGAAAACGACACGTTAAACCGGCGATCGGTAACGGAAACGTCAATCTATAAATTCAGCTTTACCATAATATATTATGACATCAGATACCAATACTGGAAATAACAATATTTGTCTATTACTTCGAGTTTTAAAAAAAGTGGCTTAAATTTTGATGCTTTAAATGAAACATCCTGTATGGCGTCAGACCTTAAGAAACCAAGCATGATCTTTATTTTTAAAAATAATGAGATATTTACAAGCTTTCCATTTATTTTATGACACCCACTTACAACAGTAACTAAACAAATAGAAAACAACTTCATAGTTTTTATTTTTTTTTAATTTAATATGTCAAACTTTAATACTTTCCATAGGACTACTTAAATCTGAAATATAGAATACAATTTTTACTATACCTAGGGCAGAGTTGGGCAGAATACTGAAAATCGGTATTCGACTACGAATACGAATAGCGGAAAAAGAAAGTATTCGAATACCGAATATTTGAATACTTGGAAGAAAAAAGTATTCGAATACATGAATACCCGGAATCGGTAATCGAATACTGGAACCGAAAAGATTCGAATACTACTAAACAAAACCTATGAAAAATGACAAAATTGAAGAGCAAAAAAAAGGTCCTCCCCTCCTATTTTTCCTATTTTCCTTCCCTTTTGTTATTCAAATCATGACAATTTTAGTGTATTCGGATACTACTTACACTTATTCGTATTCGAATACTCGGAACGCTGGTATTCGAATACTTAAAAAAAATTCGTCGAATACTTCTAAAGTATTCGAATACAGAATACCGAATACTGAGCAAAATAGTATTCTGCCGAATACCGAATACCAAACACACAAATGAATTCGAATACCGGCAAAAAGTATTCTGAATACTATTCAGAATACTGAGTATTCGAATACGACCCAACTCTGACCTAGGGCACTTAGCTTATCCTTCATCTATTCTCTATTAAACATAACAAGAGAAACAAATTAAGATCAAAAACTCAAAAAAATTAGGGAGTAAAGTTTTTAAAATGGAACATTGTGTATAATACAATGTGTCTACGTAAGTTGGCGTCACTGTATATTACCATTAAATTGATGTTTTAAAGAGCTGTAAAGTCCTGGTTTTTTGCTAATATTGAAAATTGTAATAAAAACAGATTAATAATTACTTTTAAATATGCAATTTTGTTTATTAACAAAAATAATTTCTGCAAAAAGGTGAAAATTTAGGTTTGCATATTGGTGCAATTCATTTATTAATTATATATTTTATATATTTTTTTAAATAAACCCTTGAAATTTACTGTCATTAAAACAAAAACAATTGGCAATGCACTAATGTATAAACTAAAATTTTTATTTTTTCGCAGATAAAAAAAAATAATAAAAAAATATAAATATTAGCAAAAGTATGGTTACCAAAGTCTTTAAGTGTTAAGCAAAAATTAAATATTTGGTCAAGCCTTGTGGATGAGTGATACAGTTTGAGATCTGATGGTTGCTTTTTAGGTTTTGGACCATGCAAAACTATTTAAGAAAAAAACTTTTTTATCGTATATATCGTATAATAAAAAAGTTTTTTATATGGCGTGATCTTACGTACACAAAATGTTAAAAAAACCTTTGGTATGAATCAAGACTGGTTGGATAAACCTACCATTTACTTTAATAATTTTAGGATTTATAATTAAAAAGAAAAAAAAACAGACATTTAATGGGTGTCTATTAACGTATAGAGATTATAACGTGTTTGTTGGCAAGTCAACAAGATTAAAAACTAGTTTAATAGCCGTTAGTCAATTAAAAGTCTATTTCGATTGCTCTTAATGACTTTACAAAACGTTGACGTTATGTATATTTGGTGATAGCTGCCGCAGTGGCGTAGATAATTTTATTTTCCGGGGGTGTGGTAATGGATTCCGATATAGAACAAAAATGAAGAAAAAATAACTACAGAGAAAGCTTGGTCATTGATTTCAGTCAGTACAAAAATATTGTTTGCACCTCCGCTCCGGCGTAAAGCACTTTTACGATCTCAGCTTTTTCCACTTTCAGCCGCGGGCATAAAAGTGGTATTTTACGCCCTTAATACAAAAATACTAATTATTTTTTTAAATACACCTAAAAATCGCCTTGTGGTATGCTACTTTTGAAACACCCTATATGTAGTTACTTATAATGTTACTTTAAAATAAACTAGCTAATTAGGTAAATATTGGGTTAACTATTAAGTATATTTAGACACAATATTTAAGAAAGCTCTTTAAACAGGTTTTAAGCAGGTATTTTCTATTTAACGATACCGCATACGTAATAGACGCATATTATAAAATTAAATTATTGATATAAATATAAATATGACATTGCATACAACCTTTTAATTATAAATATACCTTTTAAACTAGCCTAAAGAGGATTCAGTCTTGGCATAAAGTCATGGACAAGGTCGTATCTTGTTTTGATTAAATGTGATATTAACTGCTAAATAACTACTAACGTATCCCAAAAGATTAATTAATTTAAGGTCAATGGTAATATTAAACGTTGCAAAATTATTGTGCAAAATTCTTGAAAAGTACACGTACATTTGCATTTTTCTACTTTGTTTAATATAGAAAAATATTTAAGTAGAAAGTGTGTGTGATCCAAAGGTTAAAAAAATATTGGTTGACAAATAATAAGTACACTCCTGGACAAAAAAACGACCAAATAAAATTTTGATCGAATTCAATCCTAAATAACTTTTCGGTTTTTTAACAGATTTTTATTACCTTCTAATACAGTTGTAGCTCCATTTATTAACATTATTATTTAATATGGGGATTGCAAAAAGTTTTATAGAATTGAGTGTTATACAGGGGAGAGCCAAATGTTGTATTTTTCCCAAATTTTAGAACACCCTGTGAAATAATTTAACGTTACAATTTTTACCAGTGTATTTGATTGTAAAGCCTCATCTTTTCTATATTTTTTTATAATGTAAATCAGTATCTCTTTTTTAAAAGGGAATACAAATTTTTAAATAGGACAATAAAACTAAGCGTATCGGGTGTCAAGTTATAATTTTACATCTCTCTTAAAACTTTTATTTTTGATGTTAAAAAATAAAGAAAAATATAAGTTTGTTAGGTTGGTTTCGTAGTTTCCAAATTAGTTATCAGATTGTTGTTCTCTCTTAAAATATACAGGGTACGACAAAAAGTAAAATTGAATAAAAACATCCTGTATATTGTATCATCCATAAAAGATCCTTTAAAGACCCATAACAAAATATTACATTTGACCATCCAAATCTTAAGTTTCCCCAATATGTTTGCAATATAGCGTATATTTCGATCATCATAATAATTTAATTGCATTGTTTTTTTTAAAATTGTATTTTCTTTAAGAATAGAGATACTGATATAAATAAAAAAAGAAAATATTAGGGGAAGGTGGGGCTTTAAAATCCAATATACTGGTAAAAAATTGAAACGATAAATTATTCCACAGAGTGTTTGAAAATTTGGGCAAAATGCAGCATTTGCTTCTCCTCTGTATAACTCCTAATCCTATAAAACTTTTTGTAATCTCCATTTTAAATAATAATCCTGATGAAAGGAGCTACAAGTGGACCAAAAATTATTAAAATCTGTTAAAAATCCAAAAGTTATTTAAGATTAAATTTGAACAAAATCTTGTTTTTCCGTTTTTCTTTGTCCAGGAGTGTATTAAAACAGCGTAAAACTTGATTTACTGTTTTAAATTTTGCCTTTAAACATTTTTTTTTATTATATAAAATAAATAAAAACACTATTTTGGTGGTTTAATTCTGTGGTTTCTCTATCTTTCATTACAATGCTTTTATCTCGTAAAATATACAGGGTACGACAAGAGTATGACTCTATTAAATGCACCCTACATATTGAATCACCCTTAAAAAGAGAATTCGAAGAGCGTTACAAAATTACCATATTATTTAAAATGTTTATTTTTATTGGTTTATTGCCACATTTTTTTTTTATTTGCAATTATTGCTGTAACACATGCGCCTAATTGAAATTTATAGTTATTCTTTAGATTTAAATGGTTATATTTTTGAAGCTAATAGATTTATGAGATTTATGAAATATAGTTTTTATTTTTTTATTGGGGACATAATATACAAGGTGTTCCATTAAAAAACACACATACTTTTGTCGTACCCTGTATATATCTTAAGCGATAATAAACATCCGATTCAGAAACTACAGAATCAAACCAACAAACAAATATTTTTATTTATTTTGTATGGTTAAAATTTAAAAAAGTTAAGGAAGCATATAAAAGCAAATACGGGTTTTATTAAAAGAAATGCGAAGAATTTTAGGAGATGATACCAAAATAAACGGTAGTTTGTTGTATAAACATTGGGTCAAAACCTTAGAAAGATATCGCAGTACATAAATGGCGATAAATAAGATTTAAATTTTTTACCCTAAACACAACTTACTTTAAAAAAACTTAAAATTTTATAAAAAAAATACATGTAGACTTTAAACTTTCTTTTTTTTTTTTTTAATGAACCTACCGTTTAAAAAAAAATTGTAAATCATAACTTGTCGGGACAGAAGAATAGTACAGGGTGGTGCGATTTCGACTGTTTTAAGAGGAAACTCGATTTTCGAAATTAGATGAATGTTAAAAACCGTATCCCGGTGTAAACATACTTAAGGTACTTTTTTGAGTGGCATCCATTAAACTACTCAGATTTTTAAAATTCTTTCTAGTTTTGTTGAAAATATATAAAGCTTGGTTTTTAAAATATAAATCATAGTTGGCCATGATCTCAAAAAATTGCTTATTTTTTGCTCTTTCCAATAATGTATTATTCATATATTTTTTTAATTTGAGTGAGATATTTCAGTTTTTAATTTTTGCTACAGTAGGCCATGGAAAAAATCGGCACAAGTCAAAGTTAGGTAAATAGCATACCAGTTGTTTTATTTTTGCTAAAGTAGGCCATGCAAATATGTCAACTATTAAACACAGGCTAAAAATAATGCATTTAAATTACAAACTTTATATTTATGGACATATTATAATAAAAAAATTGGTCCAAAAATTAAACGAGTTTAAATGAAAACCAGAACCTATGGAAAAACTTTATTCAAAGTAGATCTTCAAAGTTTGCTCCTTTTTCCCTAATACATAATAAACACGTTTTTTCCATTGCACTACAAGCGTCTATTAGTTCAACATGTCTAATCGCACCAAAAGCAAGATTTTTTTCAAAATGGCCAAAAATGAAAAACGCCCTATATCTCGGATACCGATAGAGATTTCGGGATGCGGTTTTCACTATTTATCGAATTTCGAGAATTGAGCCCAAGACACCTATGTCAATTTTTTTCTACCTGGTCAGGAAATACGAGTTTCCTGTTAAAACAGTGGAAATCGCATCACCCTGTACATTTTATACTGAGGTGGAAAGTGTTTCAATACTATCAAGAAAACAGATGGTTTACAGAGGCGCGGAGCGTAGAAGTGAACCATTTCTCGAGACAGTAATAAAACTTTTCACCGAGGTTTGTATACTATTTTATTTACAAACATTTTTTGAATACCTATTTATTTTATTTTTAATTAAAAATGTGTCAACCCAACAAAATTATTTTAAATTAAATTTGGCAAACTTTTGAATTTCGGCGATTGTTTGATTGTGTACTTTTACTTTCTGCCCACGGGAGGATAATTAACTTTCCTCCTATATGGTTGTAAATAAATTTATCTTATAAAAAAATGTATATCTTCTGTCACCTATTAAGGCGTTTATAATATTTTTTATTATGAAATTACTCTCTAGTTACAATATTTTTTTCGTTTAATACCTACGGGGACATTTTTTTAAATTATTTTTTTGCGATATTATCGAATACAGGACTGAAAAAAATCACTTCTTATATGCACAACATCTTAGACAGGTCTTTTTCGATTAAAAATAAATAATACGGATTTTTGTAAAACACTCTTATTAAAAAATAAAAAGTCAATATCTTTACCTATTACAAAATGGTGGTACTTATTATCTGAATACCTCATTTAGATGGCCGTATTTTTGAATATTATAAAGTAAGATACACTTAATATGGTATTTTCCTAAAGCTCTTTTAAGGATTTATTTAGTGGTAATATTGGTTATACAATACAGGGTAGGACAAAAAGTTTATTTTTTTAATGACGCACCCTGTATATTATATCACATTAAAAAGATATCCAAAAGACCTTTAAGAAAATACCACATACCTTTATTAGTTTTGAAGATATGGCCATCCAAATCAGGTATTCGGGTAATTTTTAAAGTACCGCCATTTTTTGGGCGGTAAAGGTATTTACTTTATATTCTGGGGTTATAAAGAACTTGTCAGGAGCTTTAAAATAATGTGCCACAAGACCCCCTTTCCATTTAATTTTATTTTTCAAAATGGCGCCAAGCTGTTAGTGTGAGAGTTATATCTGTCATTTCTTGTCTAAAATTTGATCCATGTTGTTTTATTTAAGACCTCAAATTTTCATAAAAATTACCAAACAATTCAAAAGTTAAAAGAGGGGGTCCTGATTTAAGACAAGGATTGTATGTGGGTGCTGCTAAGGTTTAAGATTAAAAACAATTGGTGATCATCATCTTATTTTAACAGAGTTGAAAAACCAATTTAGGTATTGTGAAGATTTATGTAAAATTATAAAAAGCATGAAATTGTTTGTGCCGGCCCTGTGGCAAGTTTGCCGTTTTTAATAAACACAAACAACAGGTTACATTTAGGATAGTGTATCAAATCAAATACAGGATGTTTGTCATTTACTGCATCGTATTAATTTGCCTTCAGACGATTTGTTTACAACAGGATTTAGCACAGTTTTTGTTGTTCAGTTTTATGCTTTGTTGGAGATTAATTTTTGTATTTAATTTCACAGAAACTGACATACAATTTTTTTAGTTTTTAATTGTATATGCAGTATATTCCGATCTTCTCAGAATGGTCGGAAGATAAAGCATTTTTGCATTGTAAAGGTATGTCAGAATAGTGTTTTTAATTTTTTTCATCCCCTGGAAATGATCATGACGGCGCTCATGTACTAGATACTTAAATGTATATAGGACAATATAAAACAAAAAAAGTATTTAACTTAAAGACGTTAACTTGACTTGTGTTAAGCAGGGCCGTATTAAGGGTATGAGGCGCCCTAGGCTAGAATTCCCAGAGCGCCTATTTTCGAACAAAGAAAAAAAATTTGAAGAGCAAAAAAAAAAACAAAAAAAAAAAAGTAATTCTCTTCTTTTCGCGCCTCTATTTTATTTATATCCCCGCAGAAAGATTAGTTTTAACTAAACTTTTTAAATTAATAAAATAAAACAAAATATATACTTTGTTCATAGTCACTTTAATTGAATATTTAGCCGTGACAGCTGTTTCGTAGTACAACTACATTTTCAAACGTACTGTCAAACTAAAATTATGTTACTTATATATAAACAGTAATACCTAATAAAAACATATTTTTAAAAAGTTTTAAAATCAATATGGTACAGTTGTATTGTTGATTTTAAAACTTTTTAAAAATATGTTTTTATTAGGTATTACTGTTTATATATAAGTAACATAATTTTAGTTTGACAGTACGTTTGAAAATGTAGTTGTACTACGAAACAGCTGTCACGGCTAAATATTCAATTAAAGTGACTATGAACAAAGTATATATTTTGTTTTATTTTATTAATTTAAAATGTACGGTCACAAAGTAACGGACGAAACCATAAATTCTTTAAACTTTTTAGAAACTTCCCTGTGTAGTGCCTATTACTCCCCTATCTGACAACTATTTTTTTCATGGCGTCCTAGGTTGTAGTCTAGTCAGCCTAATGGATAATACGGCACTGGTGTTAAGTTTAAGACTGGCCGTTCAATGGTGATTTGCTATAACTCTCTAATAAAACGTCGAAAATTAAAGCTTCCACAGATGTAACAGGTAGAACCTTTGTAGTTTTTTATATACAGTTTAATTAACAAAATTAATTACCTAAAAATAAAACGAAATAATGAGAGATACACTAGTTGTTAAAATTAATTAGGAAGTTTGCCAAAGCCAAGATCAAGGTCCTATTAAATTCGCTGGTGACCGCCATAAAAGTTGAACCATATGGAAAACTTTTTGTTTTTGATTTTTTTTTAATATTGTTTATGATAAAAATCTCTGCTTACACTGGAAGTCACAAAATCTCTATCAAACATGACATAGGAGGAAACTACATACCTTTATTTTAAAGCTTAAGGAAAACTTTAATAAATAAGGAAAAGTATTTTTAGGAAAACTTGTTAAGATTTAAAGGTTACATTATATTTTAAAAGCAGAGCCTCCTATTTAAAAAGTTGGGAAAACTGACTTTTTCAACTTATTCTGAATATATAGATATTAGATCGAATTAAAATTAACTTTCTTAAATAATCGATATTGCCATAAAACTTTTAAAAAATGTTAAAGCTTTCTTATTCTTAAAGCATTAAGGTTTTTAAATTTTTCTAAAATAAAAACCATATTTGGCTATGACATTTTAAAAATTATTTAATAAAAATAATCTATTCTCCATGGCTTTCTACATTTTAATTGTAATATAGTATAGGATTCGTAAATTGACCGATTTAAAAAAAATACCTTTTAATTTTTTTATAACTTTTATTTCAAATTTTGCACATCAGCATAAAATTAAATTTTAAACACCATTTTCAAATAACTTTTTGGATATCGAGCCTAGTAACCTCACTTTTTGATATTTAAATTATACTTTTACTTATTATCACCCCAACGGACGCCCATGAGCCGGATGTCATTATTGATTTTTTGGTTACGATCAGCATAGGTGATTGTCAAAAATGTTTTTTAATAATTTATATAATAAAAAATTTCCCATGTGGGTCCAACTCTTTGACGGTCACTGTATAGATCGATACCCCTGAAACAAGGACCAAAGCGGTCCAATTTGGCGACTACCTAACGAAGACTTTTTAATTAATTAATGTTTGGCACAAAAATAATAATTCGTACCGTCTAATTTAAATAATTAACCTTTAATAACCAAAGTTTTTGTAAAAAAAAACAATAAAAACAAGGTCTTTAAATATCGCTAAAAGCAGAATGGCAAAGGATTTCAACTTTTTCGTTACAATTCTTACTCTTATTGCCGCATTCTTAATTTTGACCCGTTTAGTGACGTCATCTTAAAAAGACCACTCCTAAAATAGTTGTTGTGTTTACTTGCAGAAAATATCGACTAGCAATTAAGCCAAATAAGATCATTAACAGTTTTATTTATATGGGAAATCAAATAATCTGCATTTGACTGGATGACAAGAGAAACACGAGTGTAGAAGGACAATTGTAGATAAATATCACACGATTTCATAACGTTTATAGTTTTTTAATTATTAGGCTTTGTTGTAGTATAATTCAATAACAAATATGAAAATGGGAAAGTTATAATTTAATTTTCGCTGACTAAATTTGAGTTGCCGTTTTTTGACAACGTGTTAAAGTTATTAAAAAATATTGAACTGTACCCAAGTAACATCTACTTAGCAATAAGAAAAAATATTTTCCTATTTGTTAATTATTATTTTACCATTCAATATCACATATTTTTGAAATAAGAGTTACCTAAGCAAAGGTATTGGTAAAAATACGGCTTTGTCGCCTATTATATATTTGGGAAAAACGAGGAAAGTTTAATTTTAAAAATATTTTAATAAACTCAAAACACAATTGTATTATTTTTGAGGCAGGAAAACGCAACTGTATAATTATGATTTAAAGTGATATTGGTAATAACGATAATTTTGAAAAAACTTCTGAAAGTTTCACACAATTTTTACTATGTACTTACAGTTTTTTAGCAACATCCACTATTCTTTCATAGTTTTAACGTTCGTTTTTGTAGTGGGGGACCCTAAGATGCTAAATTTGCAGTTACTTGAGCGTCATAAAGATTTATTGGGTTGCAAAGCTTAGATTATAAGAAGAAAAAAATGTTATATAATGTATACCTTTTCACCAGGGCGTTAAACCGCTATAGATTTTTAGGTATGTCGAAAAAATATTTTTAATATTTCGGCTTGTGAAAATCGTTTAAATCGTATTGATTATATATTTTCGTTATTCTTGAATTATTTTCTTTAAAATAAAAAAAAAAACACGCTCAAGCATGTCAAAATGAGGTTTTTTGTTTTCCAACTTTGTAGCCCTCCGCTTTCTTAACGTCACTCGCAAATTGTCAGATTAGTCGAATATACACTCTACAGCATGTAATTAACTCACCCTATCTTAATCTGACGCGCACGACAATTTCTGATGGATATATTTTTGTTTTTTAAGATTACTCCTGTATACGGGGCTCATATTTGGTGGAGGTACTTAACCGGGTACAAGGTATTCTCCGGTATATTTTTCTGACGCGCTGTAGTAACCTCAGAAATCTCCTCTTGGGTTCCCCTACCATTGGCCTTTTCTTTTATACATTGCAAAGCTAACCTAAACGCTACCATGTGTAATTAAAAATTATGAAATAATTGTGCAAAATTTGCAACCCTTTTAATCAACAAATAATTGAACTAGAATCGTTGCTTCAAGTAACGTAGGGATTTTAACGAGAGTACGATATTTTAAAGTTTTTTTAAACATAAATTCTATCAATATTACCCGTTTATTTCAGCAGTAATTTTATGCATCTACTTAGAAGATATAATAAAATGCGAAAAATACGTTTTAAAAAAAATGGACTTTCATCGTTTCGTTCGTGTGGTTTTCATATGTAAATAATTGCATAAAAAATGTAAAATTATTGATATGGCTATATGATAAAATACAAAGAAATCTCATTTTAAAAACCGTTAAACAATATGCGAGCAATAACAATATGTTTAATTGTTTACATGCCATTCAGTACCATCATATTTGATTGCGAATTCAGGTCACCAATGCTGTGGTGTCTCATAGGTTCTTTTACCAAGCCAGCAATATTCGCAAATTATTTTTGTTTTCACTGGCGTAGATATGAGAAATTTAGATAATAGGTAAGAAAAAAAAGATTAATCGCATTATCTGGGTTTGAGGCTTAGCCTCTAATTTTAAATTATGCCACATTGCAAAAAAGATGTCATACGAAATGTGAATATTGGTCTCGTCTAACAATACTACCTACATATACAGGGTGTAATTTAATTGATGGCTAAAAAGACAGAGTATAGTTCCTTAGCTTATTTTTGGAAGAAAAGTTTATATGATCATATGTCCTAAACGTCTTAACTTTCGAGGTACATAGTGTTAAAATTTTAAAAAAACAAAAAATTTTGTAAACACTTGTTTTAGTAAATACTGGTATACTAAATATAAACCTTATTTAAATAAGTATTTATTAGTTTTGTTACATATTTTCTAATTAAAAATTTAAAATCCTAATTTTTAAAAGAATAAGATCCCGCAATGCTTCTATATATTATATATGGTCTAAAAATATGCAATTAGGTTTTTTTTCTCCCAAATCTAAAGATCAATTAAATAACACCCTGTATTTTTATTACATGTTTGTGGTGTTATGGTATTGTTATGCTGCAATAAAAATAAATATAAAATTTAATTTCAAATTTTATTTGAATCTTGTCGCATTTAAATTAAGTATAAATGCAACATACAGTGTGGCGCAACACAAACGCCTCGGTCTCAAGTATAAAAACGGTATTATTCTGGTTTGTGTTAGGAGCCATAATTTAAAATTTAAGAGAATTACATAAGATGCTCCCAAAAAGATTTATATTAAACTGTTCGTGTGTTTTTTAAATAAAACACCCTGTTAATTAGTTCATTTTTGAACTGTAGGAATAAAAATGAGGTAGGTGTCATCAGCGATCCATATACCAAAAATGAAAGGTTTTGTTTAGGATAAATGTGATTTAAAAACAAACAAAATTTAATAATTCCCAAAAGTAATTCCTAAAAGAGAAAATTGTTTGCTTATATAAGATGCCATTCCACGCCAATGATATCATTAGCTCTTCTCTTCTCCGTAAGTGGAATCTGGTCGTCATAAGGAAGCGTTTTGTTAAAGATAATATCATACGATCATTTAGGAATATTTACGTCTTATGCATATTATTATATTTTTGCAATAAGTATGTATGCCCACATTTAGGTATATTTTAAACTTTTAAAGGAAAATTATGCAGGTTTAAATACAAGGAACACGAAGTTGATGAGATTTGAAAATGATGCATGGATCGAGGTTAACCTTTAACAGGTAATACATACACTTCCTTTTCCTCAGTACCAATTTTATTTTATTTAAAATTAAAACAAATATTTTTAAAAAGAATAAATTATAAAGGGTCATTTAAATTAAGTGTCCGTCATTGGTAACTTTGTTATTACTAGAGATAGTTTAAATGAGCAAACTAATAGCATTAGACTCAAAGATTTAAAAACAATTGACAATCGGGTTTTTAGTGACACAGCTAAATAATTAATTTTTTTCATTAACCTGTATATTTTATTACCAAGAAAAAGAAAGATCTTTCAAAATCCTTTTAAAAATGTTTACATGTGTTATATCCAGTTTCTCATAATTGTGGAAATATGGCCATCCTGAGGAATTTAATAGTTAAATGGTTTTTGAATTACATTAAGTAGATATTTTAAAGAGTTTTAGGAAAATATCAAAGTTGATAATATATCCATCTCTTATAATTTTGGAGATATGGCCATTTAGATCCAAAAATTATGTTAAACTTTTATTATATCACAGCTCTACGAGCTATATAGGTTTGATGTTGGAAATAAAATAGGGAAAATATCTAATTTTTTTTTTGATTTGGATATTATATTTTCGAAACTATAAAAGATAGACACATCAAATGTGGTACTTTCTTAAAGCTCTTTAAAATACCTTTTTTCACTGGTAACCTGAGATATTGTTATTATTTACTCCATTTCCCTAACGAGAACTAATATTTCTCACGATAGATAAATAATGATAATAAAAAAACCTAGGTCAATAATGAGAACAATTCTCATATCAAAATTTGACACATGCCAAATTTTTACATAAATAAAGACAGTCTGATTAGAAACACGCTCTAGTCTACTTGATATTCCGATAGATTCAACAAATCGTTAGGAAATACTAATGCCAAAATTAAAATTGTAATATATCAATGTTTGCAGTGAATATATTACAATGTTAGCAGTGAAAAAAATTATATATACCTACGCGCCTCAGGATATAAAAATGCTTGGTAAATAATAGCTCACTTCTTACCCTAGTTATATAATATAATATTTAATAATAATACCATATTCAAGGTGTTTTATATAAAAAACTCTAGTTTACTATTAAACTCCTGAGGATGGCCATATTCCGAAACTATGAAAACTGGATATATCACATGTAGACTGTTTTTTAATGGTTTCTGATAGATCTTTTAAATGGTAAGAAAATATACAGGTTGTTTTACTTAAAAATAGGTTATTTTCTTGTCTAACTAAAAACCCGATTGTCAATTGTTTTATCTAATATTTAGCCTTAAAGAGCGCAAAAATGATACTAGTTTGCTAATTTAAACTTTTTCCTATTTTGAGTAATAACGAAGTTACCAATCACGGATACTTAATTTGGACGACCCTGTATACAGGGTGTTTATTTAAAACTTAACACTCAAGTTATCTGCGAAAAGAGACAAATTTGAGAAAATCGCTGAAAAACTTCAAGTGGGGAACAGTTTTTTAAAAGATTGGACGCCTTCAACCCCTTAACCACCAGTGCCACAACCCTAAAATTCTGAAATAAGAAGGGAGGTCGAGTGATACATCGTTTAAAAGCTCCTGCCGAGTACTTTATAACCCTAAAATATAAAGTTAATATCTTTACCTACTACAAAATGAAGATACTCTATTTTACCTTAGTACCTGATTGGATGGCCATATTTCCGAAACTAATAAAGTTATATATACTTAATGCGGTATTTTCATAAAGCTCCTGTTAATTGTGATACTGATGACCATTTAAAAGACCTATTAAAGACTTAAAAATATACCACATTAAGTATATGTAACTTTATTAGTTCCGGAAATATGGTCATTCAAATCAGGTGATCAGGTAATATTTAGTACCGTCATATTGTATTAGGTGAAGGTATTGACTTTATATTCAAGGGTTATAAAGTATTCGTCAAGAGCTTTATAATGTTGTTTCACACGACCCCCTACTCATTTAAAAATTTTGGCGTGGTGGCCCTGGTGGTTAAGGGGTTGTAGGAGCGTAACAATTTTTTGTAGAAGACGTTCCCCCTCAATAAATAGCTTGACGTGCTTCTTTGATTTTCTTAAATCTGTCTCTTTTCGCAGATAACTTGAGTGATGTTTTTAAATGAACACCCTGTATATGTAATTTATTGAATTACTAAGGTAGAAAATTCATTTTATTTAATAAGATATTAAAAATATTTATTTATTAGGTGTAAGTATGGAAGAACTAAACAGGGCGTTTTTTATTAATATTAAGTATTCTAGAAGGTGATTTCTAAAGTCATAAGAAAATCATATACACAATAATACATACGGCGTTTAGACAAAATTTAAAATAATTTTAAGAAAATATGGTATGTCACTGCTTTTCCTAAATAAAAACAAAAATTAAATTTATAATTTCCATTTACTTTTGGGTAAATTTGATGTCTCTTTGATTTTTTTATTCGACGCTTGGATGTCGCGATACAAAATTTAAAGACTTTCTTGTGAAAAGTGTTGGACTAATTTAAAAATATCTTTAAATTTTCTCCCCATGTTCAAATATTGTGTTTTAAAATTATTGGATAAATATACAATTAAAGGAATTACACGAAATGGGACGAATTAATTGAATCGTTTCAAAAAACGATAAGCCATAATATAAGTATTTTAGTTTTTATTAGTAATCTTGTTTTTGAAATAAATGATTTAAATGTATTGCACTTAATATAAGATTTAAGCAATTTGGAAATGAAGCAATAGTATTTTGTTTTAAAGACTTTTCTTAAATGTTATCTTTTCAGTTGTTTAAATTTAAAATGTAATCTTACCTTGAAAGAGGATCCACCATAACGACAATTAATAATACTGCCACCAAAATACAAGCAAGGTAAATGCTCATGATTTCGTAGATTTCGGAGCTGGCAACTCCTGTGCTATCATCACTGTTACCAACTGATGCACAGAAGTTGGCACCGCACTTATCGTATGTTGTAGTATTACCATGACTAGATTCAGCCCCATGGGGGTTACTAAGTACTGAAAAAAAATTTAAAATTAAAAAAAAATTATTTCATTATTTTAAACATGCCTAGGTATATTTTACTTTTAATTTACTTTTTGCTGTTACGGTCATATTGCTGCCACGCTGTAGTAAATCCCGAAATCCCCCTTCTGGGCTCCCCTACCAAAAAACATAACTGTGAAATAGATTCAATACTAAAATTATGCTTGGCTGTGGGCTTCGCCGTAAAAAGAATGGAGATATACATAAATGAGTGCCAAGTTCTCCAAATATGTATTTATAGGAACAAAATATCATTATAAACAAGTATAAAACTCTATTTATTTGTTTTATTGTATATCTATAACAATTGCTAATATTTAAAAATGTAGGATCCTAAAGTAGGTTAGGTTTGAGTTGGCCAGTTTTTATTACATCAATTACACAGGCCCACAAAATAAAAAAAGTGGTATGTGCTGGCTATCGGACAAAGATTTTCCGACATATTTTTTGCCGCTGAACACAAATCTAAAGTCAAAATTAGAGGTAAAACTGCAAAAAACAAATTGCGGGGGCCAAGGGGGCACTAGTAATTTTTTTTTATTTAAAGGGGGTTATGTAGCATCTCATTTTAAAGGCTCTTTGATACTCTATTTAACGTCACTTTGTTTTTAAAAATCTGCCCAGCCATTCCAGACTTACAGTCATTTGAAATTTGGCTTAAATACTATACAAACAGTGTGGTTTTAATGGTAATTTTTAAATGTTTCTTTGGTAATGTAAAAGTTAACAATTTAAAACAGACCTAGATCAGTGTCATCAAGGAATTACAGATACGTTTTTTACATTTAGCAAATCTACTAACTATATTAATAAAAGCCATTAAAAAAATAAAAGAACAATGTTAATTCTTTAAGATTATCTATAGTCTTTTAAAGTTATTATCCAAGAAAAATATTCAATGTAAGTCGGTTAAAAATCATCAATATTGAAACCATCAGGTATTTTTAAAAATGCCGTTTTAATTGATTTAATTATTCCTATATTTCTATATAGTAGTGTCTATATAGTTTTATTACATCATATCCTTATGGGGATCTCCAAATGTTGTTTTTTAAGCACTTAAACGAAATACTAACGAATGCTGTGTATCTAATCAAGCAACGCCTTTTTCTATTCTGTTATAAACACGGTAAAAAACATTAATCATCTTTGTAAAAAAACTATTAGAAAATATTAAAAACAAATTTATTTAATTCCTTTATTCTGTTTTAAAGGCAATACCTATTTATTAGTTCCTTTATATAGGTATACATTAAATAGACGAGTAAAGTCATAGAATTTAAATATTCTTTTAAACGATGACCTAACAAGTAGAAAAAAGACATTTATATTATATGAAAGAATACATATTTTATAAAATTCTTTTGCTTTTATCCAGGGTGTCTAGCAAGGTCATGTCTTAAATAACTATGCTGATAGTGAGCCAAAATAATATTATACATAGTATAAAAAGTTATTTTTCTTTATACTAAAAAGTATTTTATTTATAATTTTTAAACTGTTGTTGCAGTATTAATGATATTTGGAAAAATTAATTAACTTATACTAATGCTTTTCTCCACTGTTGGATCAAGCGTGAAGCCCTAAACGCCTTTTCACATTAGCGAAAGCCGGAAATTCGGGCAATGGCTCGACGCGATTAAAGTGTATGGAGTCTTATGAGACCTTTTACACGTTGTGCCGACTTTCCGGGTTCTCAACGTGTGAAAGGTCTCATAAGACTTCATACACTTCGATAGCGTCGGTCCGTCACCCGGTTCCCGGCTTCCGCTAATGTGAAAAGGCAGTAAAGCGACCGCTTTATTGGCAGATTGAGAGGAGCGTGTTCTTAATTTATTGGGTAGTGGTTTAATCCAAATATACATAGGGGAGGGGTGCACACTGAGGAAATGGAGCGGAAATTTAAAGGTAAATACCTTTTTTGGCTTCAATTTTTTGAACAGATTTTTGGCAACAGACAAAAGGGCGCAAAATCGCAAAATTTACTATTTGCTTCAGATCAAAGGGTAAGAGACAATTTTTTTGTTAAATGTGTGCATCCCTGAAAGAGAAAATAATTTGCTTTTACAGGGTTTTATACTCATAAAACATCAAATTGAAACGGTGTCTCTGGCATCATTGTCCAATCGGCTCATTTTACTAACTAATAAACAGTGATCACATTTGTATTTAGACCAAGCGGGACAAAGGGATGAAATAAGAATTTCAATATATTAAAAAGCAAAAAAAAGATCTATATCTTCGATAAAACGTTATATGTACAGAGTTTTCATTTATATTTTTGCACCCTCCACTGTTAACCATAACCAAGAAGGATAGAAATAACAACGTAACTAACCAAAACTTTTTTATTACTAATTTTACGAGAAAAAGTTATTCTTTATAAAAAGTTCTGCGTGGTGTTAAACCTAGAATGCATTTATCACATATTAATTTTTTGCAGTGGTGTACGAGGTAGGTAAAAAAATATGAATTTTGCTCAAGAGGAAAGTACCTTTATTTTCATAATATCGAAAAATTTTATAAGGAAAATATGTATAGAATTAAAAATGCCTTTCAAAAATGTTAAATAATTAACATAAAAGATTTTTTTTACATTTTTTTTCCGATAACGATCGTTTATGTGACTTTTCGCTGTTATGACAGTTCTTAAGTTTTTTTACATATTTCATTTTGAACTAAGTATGCACTAATGTACAAACTTAAAGTTTCACCGTTAACGCACAACACACAACATTTTCGATATTATAAAAATATATATATATATATATATATATATATATATATATATATATATATATATATATATATATATTTGCAGTGATATACCTCGTATATCACTGCAAAAAATTGATATCTGATGATTGCATTTTAGGTTTTAGACCATGCAGAACTTTTTATAAAGAATCACTTTTTTGTAAAATAAACAATAAAAATGTTTTCCATATGGTGCGAACTAAAGTAGACACGCTTTATTATGCCACCATTAGCTTTACAAAAATACAACATTTAATTATAATATCTATCTTTAATAGTTTTCGAAAAATGACAAGATTTTTTTCTATTCTTCTTGGTTGTAGTTAAAAGTGGGTGGCAAAATATAAATAAAAACCTTGTACACATATGTTCTTTGTGTTTTTTATTTCCTTAAATAATGAAACATTTTGAAAAATCGGCACATTTTCGAAAATCGGCGGAACAGTAATAGTTATTTATCCCACGAATTATGACAATAACAGCATGTTTTAAATAGTTAAAAGATGGTATGAGTTTAAGTTCGACTAAAAAGTAAAGTGTAATACTCTTTTTAACTGCAAAATGGGTGATGGTCGACTTTAGGGACAGTTGAATTTGAAAAAAAAATGGTTTTGTTGCGTCTTATCATTGAAACTCGTTGATATCTTGGACGTTTTATGACAGACACCAACGGCGTTGTCAGATTGTGCGAATATTCTTAAAATTAATCTGAATTTTGAGTTCCTTAATGAAGCGAATTAAACAAAGATTTAACTAAGCTGATTACCCAAATGTGACAGTTCTGCATGACCATCTCTAGCTCTTTAAACCAATTAAATTTACACCTGCTTATGCTTTTTACTGTAGTGTCTTTTTCTCTTGCATTCTAATTGCAAGTTATGGTTTTGAATTGGGCGTATAGCAAGATGCCCTTAGGGCACTTTGCTATACGCCTAAATTAATGTACTTTGAAGGAAAAATTAAAAAAGTACTGTACCCAAAGTCAACCATCACCGCGAAATGTATCACTTACACAATTTTTATTAAGTAAAAAAACAAACTTACCAAGAGAAGAGATCAAATTTCCCCAAAGCTCAGCCGTTTGCCAAGCAAGGAAAAAGAATCCGAAAAACCGGACAATAATGGCATCCACTGCTTGATCTGTCAATTTGGCATAAACACCAGCTACTTGGGTTAAATATGTAGCCTTTGATGCCCACATAGGAGCTGCACCGATACCTACTATGATACCGCATGGAATAAGGGTGTAAAATCTGTAAATAAAAATAAAATAAAATTTAAACTTATTCTTTATCTAAATTGTAGGTTTATAATTAAACGTGTAAAAAAATATGGAAAAAGATACAGGGTGACTATTAATTATAGGTACACAGAGAAATCATAGATCTCATAATATAAAAACAAAAAAAAACCAGCCAACAGAATTTTGTTTAAATTCAATCTTAAATAACTTTTTGTTTTTTTTAACCGATTTCAATTAACTTTTGGTCGAGTTGTAGCTCCTTTCATTAAGTTATGTGTATATAAAGGGCAGAGCCGAATGTTCCATTATGACCCAAATTTTTGAACACCCTGTGGAATAATTTAACATCACAATTTTTTACCAGTATATTGGATTTTAAAGCCTTATCTTTACTTAATATTTATTTTTTTATTTATATCGGTATCTTAATTCTAAAAGGAAATACACATTTTTAAAGAAAACAATGCAATTTAATTATGATGGTCCTAATATACGCTATAATGCAAACATATTGGGGAAACTTAGGATTTGGATGGTCATATTTCCGAAACTAATAAAGATAAGTATATCAAATGCAGCATTTTTTCAAAGGTCTTTTTACTGGTTATATGACCTACAGGGTGGTTCTTTTTAAAATCACATTTTCTTCGTATCCTGGTAGATCTTAAGAGATAACAAAAATCTGATTACTGATTTGGACACTACAAAACCAACCTAACAAACTAATATTTGTATTTATTTTTTATCATAAAAAATAAAAAAAAATAAGAAAGGTGTAAAAGTGTGTGTAAAAATTTTATTGTTCTTTAAAATTTTTTGTTGTCAAAGTCAAAAAAAGATGTGGTCATTGGCGGTGGGAGGGTGCACTTGCACCCCTGGCTTGGATAGTGTCAGAAAATGTATAAAGTACAAATTGTTAAGTAAACATCAAGTTTTTTGACACTCGAAGGATTTTGCACCTCCCTGGCCTTTGTATGTGCGTTGTGCAGTATAGGAATACAAGAGAAAATGTATGAAAAAGTACTATAACTACTCAACTACCTCAATTTTTTATATTTTTTTACCCTGAGATCATTCTGCCGGCGCCCATGGATGTGGCGTTAAAATCCATTTCACTAGCAAAAATTGTGACGTTAAATTATTCCACGCGGTGTTTGAAAATTTTGGGTCAAAATGAAATATTTGGCTCTTCCCTGTATAGCACTTAATACTATAAAACTTTTGCAAACCCCATATTGAATAATAATCTTGATGGAAGAAGCTACAATTGGACGAAAATATAAAATCAGTCAAAAAAAACAAAAAGTTATTTGTGCCCGCTTTTGTTTGTCCAAGATTGTATATTTAAAAATTGATAATAGAAAAGTTGCAGGGTGTCAAAACAAAAAAAAGTTTTTATTTTATTTTAATAATTTCCTATAATTCTTAAATATTGTAAATAAAAGTCGGAATTTAAAGGTTTTTTGAAAAGAACTATCTAGACCCGATGCTAATTTTCAGGTATTAGCTAGCGGACGAGTACGTGGGTGCACGGGTGCCAATACACCCAAAGAAGTGAAATGTATGGATGCAATGCACCCACATGAGAAATAAGGTAAGATATTTTTATTTTAGTTGTTGAAAAATGCTGTACAAAGAAATGATGCAGTAAGATGTTTTAAAGGTGATAACGTTTTTTTTGCTGTTTAATTATTTCTTACATAAGAACAAATTGAGTAAGAAGATGTTTTAAAGGTAAAGATTTTTTGGCCTTCAAACGCCATGGTACCCATATAAAATATCGCCGCGTCTCTTTGACATCCTGCATTTTCCTAATTATCAACCTTTGAATATTATTAATTCAAATTAAAAACATATTGTTGAAACACGGTCAATTAGCTAATAAATATGGGTATTTAGGCCGAAAATGGCAAAAAATATTTACCATAATTACGATGATATTTGGTTTGTGTCTCGGCTGAAAGCAAGCACTTTTATAACAAGGCATTAACATTAAATTTAACAAAAATATTGGGCATCATTGTATAACAAACAAATGAAACAAATAATTGTAACCAGTTAATATTCGGCATAATTTTATATGTGTATAGTCAAAGAACGTAAGATCTTGGTTATATAATTTTTATTGAATCTATTTCATAAATATTAAAACAATGATTAAAAAGACGATACTAACGATAACAACGACAGGAAAAATTAAAATTAAGCGACTTGGCAACGTTGCAATTATAAATTTAGTCATATGGATATTTTAGTCAAGTTTTGCTTTTTCTGGTGATATGATAAGGGTGGTTTAGAGATTTTATTAGTAAATAAACATAACAATTAAAAACCGATAACTTGTTTAAAGATGCTTGTGCAGTAAATTTTTACGTATGATTTCTATTGATTTTAAGCAGCGTTGCCAAATATAAATGTCAGGGTAGTCAAATTACCTTAAGCACTCACATATCTTTTGTGGTATCGGTAGAACTACCTTAAATTAGATGTAGATATACATTTATCTCAGCTGACCGATTTGCAACACTGTGCTCCTTAATTTGAATCGCGAATAGGTATGTTTTTTGAATACTAATATTTTGGTATAAAGAAACTGTGTTTTTTCTGCACCATTAATTACAGGATAGTCTGTATTTCTAATATCTTGGCAAATTGTAAATGATTAATCCATACTTACTTGGGATAGAACTGGGACGCTATATATGGTGCATAGCACAACATGGAAACACATAGTGTCCATTTAACTGTCAGCCTTTTGATTAGGAAAGATGGGATAAATATACAACTGACTACTAAAGCTGCGAATATGGAGCTAAGGGAGAGAGTTCCTAAGCCGTCTTTGGCATTAATACTGGATTGAAGGTTGGCCGTTCCCTTGAAAATAATAATAATAATTTAATTAAAAAGCATATAATCTGGCAGTAAAAGTTAAAATATTTACATAATAGTTACTATTTAAAAATCATACAGGGTTAGTAGAAAAACTCGGAACAATGGATTATCTCAGAAACCGTTTAATAAAATAAACCAAATTTTGTGCAGGTAACTACACAAGAAAAATTTAAAAATTGTATTTTCAAGGGTACCAAGTATATAGCGTTCTGTATAGGTTAGGGAATTATAAAATTTTAAATGAAATACCTCATTTTGTATTACTGTAATCTATTTCTTGTATCAACTTTATTATGACCTGATATTATCGTTTGTTTACTACTATTAATTTTAAAGATATGGCATCAAGCTTAAATACAGAAACGACCAGGTAAGGTTAATTATCACTAAAGACGATCGAAATCCGTACAATTAGTACAGGGAGTAATTAGATAAGTCAGAGCATTAGCGATTTCTTGACTTTTTAAAGAATTTTGAAAACGTTACAAAAATGCTATTCGTGAATTAAGAACGTCCAGTTTTACTTCTGTACCAATTTTGACAAATATTGGTTGGATCGTCTTTAGATAATTGATCATATCTAGCCGTTGTTGTATTAATTTCAAAAAAACATGGTGCCGTATCTCGGAAACTGACAGGAGTAAAAGAACGAAAATATTCGATCATTAGGTTGACACAACCAATTGATTACAATAATAAAAATAAAAATTCTCTTTAAAATTTTAAAATTCCCGCACCACAAAAAAATACTATATACTTGGCAACCTTGCAATGCGGCTCATGGGAAAAATTTTAAGGTGTTCTGCAATTTTTGTAAAAAAAACAAAATAAGAAAAAGCTTACCTTTTTTTTTTGTAAATTAAGTCTATTTTACGGTCTTTTCTGCTTGCAAATTTTGTGATCACTTTTTCATTAAAATTGTCTATTTTAGAGATAAAATAATAAGTAAGCATGGAAAACAGTATAAATCATTTTTTTGTTACATCTACAAATACATTAATTTTTGCATAAATGTCTCTATTAAATTTGCGTGTATAACTTTTTCCTCTACTTAAACCAGCGTTCTCATTAATATCTTGTAGTGGTCTACCTTTTGCTTTTAATTCAATCTTTTCTTCATATATATGTTTAAAAAATTTCTTCACATTAATTAAATTGAAGACCACTTCCATTGTATTATATTAATGGCTTTTTGGTAAGTATTAGAAAATATGTTAGGTAGATTACGTAACTATTTATTTTTATTATTTAGAGTTTTTTTTTAGAGCTCTGCAGCACTGCAGCACTTATGCACTTCCATTGTATTATATTAATGGCTTTTTGGTAAGTATTAGAAAATATGTTAGGTAGATTACGTAACTATTTATTTTTATTATTTAGAGTTTTTTTAGAGCTCTGCAGCACTGCAGCACTTATGCACTAGCCGCCACTGCCTAAGCACAAAATTTGACTTATTTATATTTGACGGTTGCTGAGATAATTCACCGTTCCGGTTTTCTTAAACTAACCCCATATATCTAGGATAATTGAGTTTACCTGGAAGGCTGTGAATTGAATCATAAAGGCGCAACTAATGGCTGTGACGTTTTTAAGGATTCGCCATTTTTCTTTTGTAGACATTTTGAATTTACCCTGTTGTAAGGCCTCCTCGTCGGTAATTTCCCGAGGTGGCTTAATCGGGTCATTGTCGCCTCCATCACCCTACAAAAAATGTCATGAAAATTATTTTGTATAACCCATTAGCAAAAAAAAAAAAAAATATAGGTCGCATGGGCAAATATCTCATGTTTTTGGGACATCAGGTTATACCGGTAGTGCTTAGCAAATTGCTTATTTTAAATGGAACACTCTATATATTATTACTTTTTCGGATTCTGCATAAGATTCGTGTATCATGTCCTTTACTTTAATCTAAATAGTTTTTGACATATTGAAATTTATTTGTCAAAAAATGACGTTTGCAGACCTAAAAATTTCTATTGATTTTTTGAATAATTTATTTTTATATTTACTTTGGGATACAATTCCATTTAACAGGATCCAATTTGACTAAGTTTTAACAAAGTTTAAAAAAATATTGATACAGATTGTTTAAAAAGTAAACTTAACCTAATTTTTAATAATGCCAATTTTCATTTTAAAATGCAATTTGCCTAGTCAATTACCATTTGATTCTATTTGCGCAATTTTGGACAAATGGAAATAGAAATATTATGAAAAACTGTCACATTGGGGGACTATGGTTAGTCCTGGTTAGTTATTCCTTTTTTTCAAATTTTTTAATAATGCCAATTAAAAAAATATTTAACTAACCAGCACTAACCAAAACTCACCATGACCGCTCCAATGTGACAGTTTTGTATGAACGTCTATGGCGCTTCGAACCAATTAAATTACACGTGCTTTTGCTTTTTACTGTAGTCTGCAAAACACACTGTACACCTAATATTATTAAATATATCACATTCATTTTCCTAACAAGAACCATGGCAAATGCATTAACCTAGGCAAATGGCTTTTAAATAAAAAATATTTTCTTTAATTTATTTGCCCAGGCAGAAGGCATTTGCCTAGGCAGAAGCCATTTACCTAAAATATCCATTTGCATGCGACATACACACGTGTGTATGCATGGTTACATACTTGGTTTAAAGTAAAGCTTTTAAATCAATATAAAATAGGCAAAAAATCAATTAAATGAATGTTTTAAAAATATTTTTTGATGTTAAATAAAATATTGTGTGCTAATCTAGTATTATAACACGAATTTTATATAAAAAGAAGGCGGAATACAGTGTAAATAAGGTTAGTGTAAATTACAAATTTGATGTTGGATATCTAGAGAACAAAACGTTTCCGACTAAAAATTCTTTAGAATCGTGATCAGCGCCCCAAAAAAGCACCGTATAAAAAATTTCGTCAAAAACGGAGTAGCGGACACTTTCTAGACAATTACCTTTACTTTAAATTCTAAGCTCACTTTTGTAAATTTCAGAACAAATAGTACATAACTGTATAAAATACCAAAAAAATTAACTTACCTTAAATCCTTGATTTTCATAACCACCAGTAACGGATACGGTAAAAACGCCATCATCTGTCTTCTTTGTCGGCGCGCCATTTGTAGTGGCGCTATTTGCGTCGAGTCCCGCGGTCATCTCTGGGCCGCGGTTCTCAGCCTCCTCGATCTGCAACAAAAAAAGGTGGATTAAACCATAATATATAAAAATAAACTGTTTTTAAAGGGTAACAACAAAAACTCCATATTTTGGCATAAAATTTAGCGTTATATATAATTAACTATTATTTAAACAAATATGTTATGAAATACCTTACATAATGAATATAGGCCTGTCATAATTTATTAAGTTGTGAAAAACTTCCATAACCTTTAATGATTAATTATTCTGCATTTTATTTAGTGTTTTTTCCAAAAGGAAAAAAGTTCATAAAATATATTTTTAAACAAATTTAAAATATGTTTAAAGAGAGAAAAAAAGAGAAAAAAAAGAAAAAAAGACATGTGTTTAAAATGTCTGCAAACCTTGTATACAAAAATCGACATTTTTTTCTCTGTGAATCATGTTTTTTTACAAGCAAATTTTTTCGGAAAATATATATTTCTTTAAATGGGTTGTTAAACGAAAAATTTATATAAATATTTTAAATCTGTTGGAGTAGCAAACCTTTAACATTTTTAACTTTCTTTTTGTAACAGGCAACACAAAAACTCAGTGAATACAATATGTTAATATTCCATTACAGCTCGAGCAATTAGTTATACAAGATCAGTTAAATAATGAGCGTCTGAACTCTCGTTTCACATTAGCGGAAGTCGGGTGCCGGGCGACGGATTGACGTTGACTGTTGAAGTGTATGAAGTTTTGTGAGACCTTTCACACAATAAGAATCCGGGAATTCGGCAAACTCAAAGGCTCCATATAATTTTTAATTACTATGTCCGGCTTAGTGTTAAACGAGGGTAATTGTGTCTATACTTTTGACGAATTTAAATTAAATAAAAAAATTAAAAATTGGCCACAAAATGTATGTGTAATAAAAATTACACAAAATATACATTCCTGGCTTTGGAAAATACTGGAATTCATGCTTTATCAACAGACAGAAAACGCCTTTTGTATTGTTTACACCCTAAACTTAGATTTAGTTACAAATAGTACCCATTCCCTTTTGGCAATACTTTTTTTATTAAAAATTAAAGCTACTAAAACGCACTTCTTCACTCTGCAAAACGCTCACCGATTATCCAGGTATATACAGGCTTGACTTGTTTTCATTCCTGCCCACTGCATGGCCAACGCCACCACTAAATGATAATGTAAATTTTTTCTTAGTCTCTAATGATTAACTGCCTTTTTACATTAGCGGAAGCCGGGAATCCGGGCGACGGAACGACGCTATTGAAGTGTAAGTCTTATAAGACCTTTCACACGCACAGCCGACTTTCAGCCTTCTCAATGTGTGAAACATCTCATAACATTCCATACACTTTGATAGAGTTCGACGTCACCCTAATAATATATTAGGGGACGAGCACGAAATTGTTACTCATTTCTCACGAGTATGACTTTTGCAGCACAAGCTGCAGGCTGGTACTGTAAGTCATTCGGAAAGGAAATTAGTATGCTGTTCCTTTTCTAGTTTATACATTTTGCTTGTATTCCAAATCCGATCCCCTCTGGAATATTGTTCTTATATCTGGGAAATGGCGTCCCCTACAACATTGAGCATTCTTAATTTCATTCAAAGAAGAGCTGTTTGCCCTATTGACAACCCTTTGCTCACAGACAGGCTTCCTTCGCTTACCCATCGTCGAGTTGTAGGGGATCTATCGCTCTTTTATGGGTACTTCCACGGCTTCTGCTATGAAGAATTTTTCAGTATAATTCCCTTACTTGCAGCTCTCAACAGACGAATTGGTGGTGCGGCACGTATGCATCCCTATACGGTCCAAATAGACAAGTCTCAAAGTTCTCACATTGTTTGCTCTTGTATTCCTAGAGTTTCTAAATTATTGCGCCTGCAAAGGTCTTCCCTTCCCCTTCAAATTTTCAAGTTTTTAAGTCCTGTGTTAACAAACTTTTAGCATTCGTTAATATTTAGACTTTTAGCATTCGTGAATTGTCCAAAGATAAATAAAAATAATTGCATACTATACGGTGTTTACACATTTTAGTGGGTAGCATACCAGTTGTGTTACGATAAAAAAAATATATCATATGCTAAAGCTTAATCAAGTAAATAAATAGTCATATGCTTTAACGCGTGATACACGTCTTAACAATTAAAGCTGAAGGCTGAGATAAAGGATGATAAAAACATAGGTACGCTTAATTAGTTTTGGAGAAAGTAATAAATTGTTTTTTTTTATTTAAAAGCATACCTAAGGGTTCTCTACAAAAAATAAAAATAAAAAGGTATCTTTAGTTTTTTTCATCGTATGTTCATGTAACAAGATATTTTCCGTAATATTTTTGCCGTTTCTAACGAATAAAAGCTGAGCACTAATTAGCATTTGCATGGGACCATAGTACAAAAATAGTACAAAGTTTTAAAAAGCCACGTAATCGTTTTTAAAAAGTCGTGTTAGAAATTTTTAGTAAGTTACATTGTGTCTCTAGATGCCAATTTTGGATATAATAGCCTCTTGGTTATTTTAAATGTAAAACCCTGTATATTTTTTAAGATTTAAATTCTACACGTCAATTCTAATATAAAATATTTATTAATTTGATAACCTATCTATTTTAGTTTAAGAAAAAATGGCGTTTGAAAATGTCTAGACGACCGCACAATATGCAAGTTTATGTGAAAACAAATAAACATTAAAAAAAAAAATCTTAAATTGTTTCTTTTGAAGACTTAATCTTCCATAGTCATTATAATATAACTTCCAATTAAAAACGGAAGTGCTGTAAAATTTGAACTTCTTAATATGATAACCCTAGTAATTTTAATAGAACAATATCACCCTATATATTTTTTAATATTTAGATTCTACAACTCATTCTTGATATAAAATCTATAATATAACCATAACCTATCTGTTGTGGTTTTTTAAAAAATAACGTTTAAAAATTTCTTTAGGACGATCTCACATTACACAGTTTTTGTAAGAAAAAAACAAATAAATAAACGAAATATTTTATGTAAATTTATTTAGTAACCAATATCCCAGTATAATATGATTTTAAACCATAAAATTTAAAAAAAAAGAGGTAGGGTAAATATTTTATTTTTTATGATATGTATTTATTTTCCCATAAAGCTGCATAATATGGTGCAATCGTTTGAAAATATTTAAACGCAGTTTTCTTTAAAACCAAAAAAACAAGGTTATAACTATAATATTGGTTTTATAATAATAAATTGTAGAATTTATTCTAAAAATATGTAGGTTGTTCCATTAAAATTATTGGGGTTGGCATATTTAAAAGTTTAAAATTTTAGAGCTCTTCCGGTTAAACAGGAACTAGTTTTATAATAACCTTTTTTTTTTTATTTTAAAAAGATACTATTTAGGAATTTTAAATATTTGTAATGTTCATTTGTTTTGCCATAAACTTCCATATTGTGTGGTCGTCTGGACATTTTCAAACGCCATTTTCTCTAAAACTAAAAAGATAGGTTTATAAATTTATAAAAGTTTTTATATTGAAAATGACTTTTAAAATCTAATTTGAAAGAATAAGATAAAGAATACCAGAAAATGTCCAAATAAATTAATATTAAATTAATTTAAAATTAATAATAAATCAAACTAAACCCCTAGCTAACCTGCCCCCATAAACAAGTTCTAGTTAGTTCTGGTTAGTTCTCTTTCTGATTTTTTTCGAAAAAAATTAATAGCAACTGGGTATTGTTGTTGAGCGCTTGTGCCATAGAACTAACCAAAACTTTTTATGGGTGCGGGTTAGATCTACTTTTTTATTTTATTAATAATTTTAATTTAATTTTATATCAATTTATTTGGACATTTTCTGGTACCGTTTATAAATAATAAAGAAGGATTTTTTAAAAAATAAAAACAATAAAAGGGTAGTATTTGATTTTAACCCAACTTTTATATGACTCACAAAAAGTAGTTTTCATACGCTTTCCAGAAAGAAGCCACATAAGGGGTGTTGTCATTTAAGATTTTAAAGTCACTGGGGGTGCAGCCTAAGGGGTTGATAGAGGTTTTTCGAAAAACACATCATTATATTTTTCCCCCAAGTTTTATAGAAACGGTATTTTTTAATTATTGATATTTGTCGTGGTTTAGAAAATATAGCCATTGTAAGTTTTAAAAACGCACCCTGTATTAAATACGCTTGAAGAGCTGCAAATGAAGTTAAAAAATATGAGCCAAACACAAATTAATTAATTTGATCAAAAAAACTTACTTAATGATCTTTATATACAAACACAATCTATTAAAGTTTAAAAATAGTATCGAATTTCTTTTTTTTAATATAATAAAGTTTGGCTACAACGTTACAGATTTTCTAAATTTTAATAAACATAATTTTTTTAATTAGATAGATGTAACAACCCTTTTGCAATAAATTTCTTAGCAATTACTATTTTAATAATTTAGCAATTGTTCTTAACTATTTTTAATTTTTTAAATAAATTAAAATACAAACCTAAGAATAGAAAAAAGAACAGGAAAAACCGCAGTTAATACACTATGTGTTCACATGTAACCGGATATAGCGACACTAAACAGAGTCTCTAAAAACTATACACTTTTAAGTTTTAACACCTACTGATTTGCTACTGTTAAGTTTTGCATTTTGAGTAAAATTCCTTATAAGATTTTAATTACGTCAAATATTTAAGCCTAGATAAGATTTATTTGAATATGTACTATAAATCAAACAATATATCCTTAAATTAAACAATTTTAAGGACGAAAAGTGACATATTAATTTTTTTGACCTAATAAAAAGTAAATAAACTAAAATAGGTGGTATTATAATAAACTTTTTGTATGCAAACCAGAGATAAAGCGTCTAAAATCCCGAAAATTGAAAAATTAGTTATATAAGATCTGGCTTGGGAAAGCGCGTGGGGCTGTCGCTGGTTTGGATGAATGTAAAAAAAAATTGTGCAATGTAGCAAAAGGTGCTAAGTCGGTTTTGGTTCGTCTGCAGTTCAAGTCTAAAATACGAAGAACTTACGCTTTGTGGCTTTAAATAAAGTATCTTGGAACGCTGCTTGTTATTCTGCTTTGTGCTATTTAGGTATGACTGATCAGGTAATTTCTGTAAATATTCATTGCGATTTCAGATTTAGATACCTTTTTAATCAGCTGATTGACCGAATTGCAACACCGTGCTCCTTAATTTGAATCGCGGATACAAAAACAGAGAGCTAGAATCTAAAATTGTTAAAAAAATTCTGTGACGAGAAAAACGACGTCTTATTATTACGATTATATTGCCATCCATTTAGTAAATATACCATTTTTTTCTGTAACAGTGTTACAGTCATTTTTTAAAGCTTGAGTAAGTAAATTGGAAGAATTAAGAAATATACAAGAAAATTTTTAATATAATTGGAAATCAAAAATACTAATATACAGGGTGTACAAGAATATGCGGGCAATCTCTCGGATTTATATAAAGCACGTGGAAATAATGCAACAAGTTCATATATTTTTTTCCTAAAGCCCCTCTTTACAGAGATATAAGCCCTTAAAGAACGCCACTGAAAATTGGGTTTTTTGAATAACTTTTATGTCACTTGGTATAATGAAATAATTTATTAATAGAATAACACCTAGTAAAGAATCTTTAAAATGGTAGCCTTGTAAAACATTTGCCTTTATTAGTACCCAGGGGCGGACTAACCCTTTTAGAATAGTGTTAATTATTTTTACACCCTGTATCATAAAACAATAAAATAAGTGTTTTTCGGTGGTTCAAATTATTAGCTAAAAAAGGTACTCTGTTAGATGTCGATAAATAAAAGCGTTTTCGACAAAAACAAGATTTTGTTTAGTAGGGACATCTAAAAGCAATGGTTATTCTGTTAAAAATGGGTCTAAAAAAACTTTCTTTTATATTCATGAAACAAAAAAATATTGTTGCAACATTGTAAATGGTCCCATTATATTCGATAATTAAAGCTAGGAAAAGCATAAAATAAGAGGGAGCCTATGTCGAACCGACAAACATAATTATTGTGTTCAAGCCTAATAATTCAAAATGTTTTTTTATCGAAAACGCTTCACTTTATCGATATCGTACAAAAGTACCTTTTAGAGTTAAGAGTTTAAGCAATTTAAAAATATTTTTTATCCTTTATTATACAGGGTCTAAAAATAATTTGTAGGTACTATTGTGTAAAAGTCAGTCCGCCCCTGGCGAATTAAGGAAGGCAAGTGTTTTACAAAGATACCATTTTAAGGAATCCTTAGTGGTATTTATTAGATTAAAAAATTATTTAATTATACCAAGTACTATAAAAGTTATTAAAAAAACGATTTTCAGTGGCGTCCTCTAAGGGCACATATCTCTGTAAGAAGGGACTTTAGATTTTTTTATATAAACTTGTCACATTATTTTTATGTGTTCTATATGAATCCGAGAGATTGCCCACATATTCGTGGACACCATAAATAAAAATAGACAATAGGAAAAAACATAAGTTGAGTAATTTTTTCAACAACTTTCCCGAGATAATAGAACCATTTGACTGAAGTTGTTTCCTAAAAATAATGGATCAAGAGTCTTACATTAGATTTTCTATATTTATTACGGTTTTTGAGATACCCTGTAAACCATCAAAAATCAATTTTTAGTACAGAATAAAAATACGTAAAAAAATGTGACCTTTAAACGAAAGTTATAAATTAAATATAAAATATGTTTATTCTTAAACAAGTATTTTTTAAGAAAGTGAAAAGAAACTTGACTTTCTTTAAAAATATATTTTTGGCTGTAATAATAACCTAAAAATTATCCGGGAAGTCACTAGATATACTTTAAATAGTTTTTTCAGCGTAAGTATGACGTTGTTACTCTCAATTAATTTTTATATTTGTCTTAAATGATAATATGCATTATTTTCTTTTTTTATATATAAAACTATTAATAATATAAAAAGATAGTAAATATGTAGAATTTTAACCTTATATCTCTGGATTTGGTAAACAAATAGTACTTCTCTTGAAATGTATATTGAAGAATCCATAGGATACGCTATACCATAGTTTACTACGAAAGAAGCGAAAAGATCTATTTATTTAAATATTTTTTCATCAATCGTTCGGCAATCTACTTATTTAAAATAAGTTTCCTTAATTTCAAAACTTATTGTTGCCGTAGGTTAAGGACGTTTCTAAGCAACACATACTTAAGCGACAGCAAAAATATTCTCGACATAGGCCGGGAATATTTTCCAGGCTGCCATGCTTTATTTAATAATCATAGCTACGCTAATGTTAAAAAGACATTTTGTTTTGTGGCCTAACTGGAATTTGTAACAAGCGGACATTTGATTCCAAGATATCAGTAAGAAACAACAATAAGAAATAAATAACTCGTATGTTACAGACATCAAGATTAAATCATTTAAAATTTAAATGATGTTACACACACACCTGTATAATACCGATTAAAGGACGGTAAAAGAATTTAAAATAACGGTAAAGTTTATCGTTTTATAATTTTTTGCAAGGTAAAATTAATTATTATTTCTTTATGAAATCAGAAGAATAAATTATTTCTAAAGATAATAATATTATTTTAACATAAGGCAATCGCATAATGTGGTAGCGTGTAAATATTGTAATTTAGCAGATACAATATACGGAGTGTTCAAAATGAAAGATCACGGAAATTACCAGAGATCAAGAAATATGTATGAATTAAATTAGTTTTAGGCAATTTAATTATTAACTAAACAACGCTCGCAGCACGCATTTTTTTTTATTTATGAAAATCTTTTAAATCCTTGTGCCAAAAATCGTGAGTGGTACAGTTACGAAACCATAAGGCCCATTGTCATATTCGGGTATCGCCAAGTAATCTTAAAAAAACAAAAATTAAAAGTAAGTAAATAAAAAAGTAAAAGTTGTTTTTAATTAAATATTATTTAGGCTTAAAAATTATTTTTTTTGCTTTTTGTTAAGGAAATTCTAAAAATCTTTGAAATTAATGTCTTTGATACAATTTGATAATGATTTTTAGTTCTTTATTTACTTATTTTTAATTTTGGAATTTTTGCTTTTTAAAATAACGTGGCGTGTATCCAAAAAATAACATCTAATCAACGAATTCGCCAAACCAATATAGAACATTTCTTTAAATCTAATCCTTACGATTAGGCACAATGTTTTAAAACTGCATGCAAAATATTGTGGTAAACTTGTCCGACAAAACAGTGACGCGTTTGCCTGGTCCGACACCCGAAACATTTGACATTGACAGGTTGGGTTAACGCGCCGCTTTTATATATGGCGGTAAAAATATTCGTGGTAGACTAGTCAAAAAGAAACCCCATAAAAAGATTTTAAAAGTGTTATTATTATAAGGTGAGTTCATTATTGGCCTAGGGACTACAATGAATTTATACTTCTAGAAAACAATACCATGAGGCAGGTAAACATTTAAAATTATACTTAAACCTCAATCTGGCATCACTTAAAGTTACAGCAAGATATGTTAAAAAAGGTAATTAAATTTAACATTAAAATTATTTAAAACTTTTTAAAAGTCTAATAGGTAATTTTTAAAGTCTGCAAAATTAAATTTAGAAAAAAGGCGCAAAAGTTAAAACTGCACTACTTGTGTGGTTTAGTTTTAGTTTCTTTACCTGTGAGACACACCGTATAATGGTAAATGATGCAACTTGCCTAGCATATTTTATTCATAGGTTAAGAGAGCTCAAAAAAATTATAAAATGAAAACGAAATTATAATATAGAGTGTGTACTTATATTCGCATCATATGGAAAACTTTTGTAATAATAATTTTACGACGTAATGTTCCTTATTACAAAAAGTTCTGTATGGTTTAAAACAAAAAAATTATCATACAGATATAATTTTTTTAGTGTTATACGACCTATATAAAAACTATGCATTTTTTCTAAAAGAAAATACCATTATCTTCGACAATATTAATTATTTTTGCAAAGAAAACATGTTTAGGATTAAAAACAACTTTTAAAATTGCAAATTTGTCCATTTAAAGACTTTTTTTTAAATTTTTTGTCTGTGATAGCGTTTGTGTGACCTTATGCTGTTTTAACTGTTTTTAAACTTTCTTTACATATTACATTTCAAAATAAGTATGCACCAATGTACGAACCTCAATTTTTACCATTAACGCGAAAAAATTGCTTTTGTAAATAGGCATATATCTTATTTTAAAGTTATTTATATGCCTTAAATTTGTTTTTCTTTTATAATAATTTTCAATATTGTGAAAAATAACAGTATTTTGTTCTTGAGCCAAATTCATATTTTTTAGGATGCCTCGTATAGCACTAAAAAAGTAATACTATGCAATAGCTGAATTTTAGGTTAAAGACTATGCAGAACTTTTTTTTATTAAGGAAAACCTTTTTTCTTAAAATTATTAATAAAAAAATTTGCTTTATGGTGCAAACTTAAGTAGACATTCTGTATTACACAGACACACAGACTTTTAAGGTCACAATTTTATAAGTAAAAAGTATGCTTTCGATAAAAATGATGAAATAAAGATAAACATTTACTGGTATTCATAGACTTCTTACTTTTTTGGTCACTTTTGGTGAGTTTATTTCCTTTTACACTAAGCCAGACCGTATAGCCGGCAATCTGTTTTCTTAAAAAAAGGGAAAAAAGAGTTAAATGAAAGAAACTTAAGAAGTAATGATGACCTTTTTTTTTGTTCTATAAATATTTAGGGGCCCCACTTTAGTTTTTTGCCCCAGGGCCCTTGCTGCCCTAGCTACGCCACTGAAAGTTATGATACATAATACTTGATATACGTACTTTGGTACCGTCTATCCGGTACTGGCTACATGGTTCTGGCAAGTGTAAAATGAGGCTTACAATAATTTTTATTTTGTGTAAAACTAAAATCCATAAAAAGGCAATGAGTTAAAAAGAAAAAAAATAAATGTCGAGGGAGATAGAGAAAAAAGAGATATCAGCTCAGAAATCATCATTTGGTTTCTACCGGGTGACTTTAAACGGTCTGTACAAAATGCTATAACAACCTCCTTGGGCCAAAATACAGTAAAGTTATAGGTTTATACTTTAGTTAAATAGTTGATCGTTTGCGAGATACAGGGTATTAAAAGTTTTTATTTTATTCCATACAGGGTGATTCAAAAATCAATCACGAAACTTAAGGGAGTGATTCAACTTGACAAAATAAGGGTAGAGCTTCATATATTTTTTTTCAAAATGTCATTCGTTTTCGAGTTGCAAGCCGTCAAAGTTCAAGTATTTATTTTTGTTTTTTGAATTACTCGCTTACAGAAAAACCGATTTGACTAATATTTCAACCTAGACTAAATCGTCTGCGTTTCATCATTCTAGTAACAATTCACATTGATTGTTTGCCGCTAGAGGGCACTTTACCTACATTAAAAATTGTTTTTTGTCATAATTTTTAGTGTTGACAGCTACAGTAGTTTTTGGCATTTTTTCTAAAGACTGATGCCAGGCTTTTAAAAAGGGTGCTCCTTATTTACATCGCTAAACCCGATGGTTTAGACGTAAATCACTCTTAAAAATTAGGTGGTAAATTAACTTTTCTCATATCATTACCACCAGCTACCAAGTAAATAGCTATCAAATTATACTAAAACTGTCAGTGTAAAATAAAATACGCCTTGTTTGAGCATGAGGGATATTTCTTTCCGGATAACTCTCCATATAATATCTTCTTGCCAACTCTGCATTACCATTTGCTTTTCCATAACAAAAATGGATATCTCAATATTCGATATTTGAATATGGGTGATTAGCCATTATTAGTTATTTTAAGATTATAAATTAAATAGTTTAAAAAGCGAATTTTTTTGTTGTTAAACTGAGAGCTTTAGTATACTTTGATAGTTATTTACCTGGTAGCTGGTGGTAACGAAATGAGAAAAGTAAATTTACCACTTAATTTTTAATGGTGATTTACGTCTAAACCGTTGGATTTAGCGAGGTAAATTAAGAACACTTTTTTAATGGCCTGCTATTAGCCTTTAAAAAACATGCCAAAAACTACTACTATAATTATGACAAGAAAACCATTGGCAATGTAGGTAAAGTGCCCTCTAGCGGCACACAATCAATGTGAATTGTTACTAAAATGATGAAGCACAGACGACTTAGCCTATCTTTCAAATATTAGTCAAATCGGTTTTGCTGTAAGCAGGCAATTCAAAAACAAAAAATAAAAAGTTGAGCTTTGACAGCTTGTTACTCGAAAACGAATGACATTTTGAAAAAAATATATGAAGAAGCTCTACCCTTATTTTGTCAACCCCTTAAGTTTCGTGATCGATTTTTGAATCACCCGGTAGCAATTTGTAAATTGATGTTTTAGAGATATCCTGTATAGCAATATATAAAATAAACATACTTTTTCTAGTCACAAGTTGATGTTAAAAAAAAACAAAGACAATTGTTATACCAAAGTAAATTATTTAACATTTAGGTAATCATATCATTTTCCAAGATAAGATGAGGTAAATTAAAAAGCAATGTCAGGGTTACAGTTTCATGTCACAAGGTTGTGTATCCAGATTTTGATTTAAAATTTAGTGGTTAAATGTTGACGGTTTTATTTTTATAACAATATTGCTAAACCAAGATAACTTGCAGTAAATTTTATTACAATACGATGTGTTTACCTTTTAACAAAAACTTTTGTTTTGGTATATAAGATAAAGGACACATTGTTTCTTGTGTTTGTTGTATTATAATTTAAGGTAAAAATATGATTTATTTATGTCTCACTGCTAAATAAATATTATAAGACCATTTTTGGCACCGTTGGTATAAAATAAACATAGAAATTTATTATAAATATAATCTTATGTTTAGAAATAAGAATAATAAAACACTGTGTAGTAATAATAAGCTAAAAAAATCTTGTTTTTTTCTAAAATATAGACTGTCCGTCAAAGTACTGGTTACATGGGGAAACATTTATTTATTTTCAAAAACAAACACTTTTTTGGAAATAACCTTTGGGTATCTAGTAACCTAAACATTGATTTTGACATTTAGTTTATGGTGAACGATGAAAAAAATATTAAAATTAAGGCACTGGCTAAACGATTGCCGGCGACATTCCTAAATTATTATATATATATCAATTTACGTATGTAAAAACCGCCAAAAATCTTTTTTTTATCTTTGGACAATCCACGAAGGCTGAAAGCCTAAATACTAACGTACCGTGGGTGTCTTAAATTAGTCTTAGATTAATTTGTTATTACCAGCTAGTTTAATTGTGGTTTTATTGAAAATATTTAAATTTTTTATTGAACAATAAACAAAAATAAAACTGGGAGATGTTTAACACCTACGAAGATTTTGTCAAAATTCTTAATAGGTATACAAAAGAAAAATGTATCTCTTTAAAATGGAAAAGCCGAGTATTTTATCGAAAAGAAAAAAAACTGAATATTTTATAGAACCAAAACTAAAGTATTAAGAAATTAAAGAATGCATTTATTTAGGGTAGAAGAAACCTTAAATTTGCAAAAAAAGAAAAAAAATACAAAGTTAAAAAGATTGCTGATAAAAGTTTAAGACAAGGAAATGGCCTTTTTATTGGGCCATATGAATAAAAAGAAGCAAATGCTTACACTTATAAAATTTGAAGTTAATGCTTTTGCTTCTAAGTATAAGCAAATGCTTTTGCTATATTTTTCCATATCTTAAGCATTTGCTTATACTTATAAGCAAAAGCATTAAATTTAAATTTTATAAGTATAAGCATTTGCTTCTTTTTATTCATATGTCCCATTAGCTTTACTAATAATAATATTGAAGATATTAAATTACCATTGATCACAAGAAAAAGTGGTAGACCAAAATTCAAGGTAATACCATAATTGGATTAAGTGCAAAAAAAAACACTAAATAAGTATAATAAATGAAAGTTTATTTTATTACCCCATGTTATATATGTAGTTTTATGTTCCATCTGGTATTACTTACTTACTTACCACGGAGTTTTTTAATTTATATTATATTAAACACATAAAAATATTGTTTTGTTGGATTGATCCTTTAATATACCTATTTGTCATCAAAATGAATAATTATTAAGGTCAGATTAAGTATTATTCGGCGGTTTTTTATTAGTTCTTATAAGCAAAAAGCCGCTGCACCCCGGCATATACAGATAAAATAAATAAAAACGGGTAAAACAAATTAATTTAGATTTTCGGCGACTCTCATATACGTGAATCGACGGTTTTCTTCTTATAATAATTAAGCAATGTCGCCGGTGGTCGTTTAGCCAGTGCCTTGTTAAAATATAGAATAAAAAAATTGAAAAATATCTTCAATGTCGAAAAAAATATTATATATATTTGGTAAAAATATATTATTTTTACAGTATTCTGGGTAGTGTTATCTGATTAGATGTAACAGGAACACCTAAAATCACGCCTATTTTGTTAACTTCTTTAAACTGTGTTACCTTGCACTCCTAAGAAATATTTTAATGTAGACTTTAGCCAAATTACTTTTTAAGTACAAATTTATCATTTGGGCTACTTTAGGATTTATTGTTCTTAGATTTAAACTATCACATAAACTATCCTATACGAAATATACAAAAATACATTTTTTAATTTATGTGAGTGTAAACAAAACCGGCTTGAAAATAGCTCAAGAAGACAAAAAAGTAACATGAGATGAGCTAAAAATAAAACGAAATTGCATGCGAATTTGGTACGTGCAAGCGAAGCGGTTTGTGCGTGCTTTTATAGTTAGCATCCCATAAAGGTATAAAACTAACATAGATAAGTATTTTTGCTAAAAAGGAAGTAAACCCACTAAAAAAAAAAATAGTACGACCTGTTTTTTTAACGGCAATTATTGAACAGATATATTTTTAAAACTAATTGCTTAAAATACCTTGAAAAACGCGAGTATCATTTTCACGGGGTTTACTTAGGCAATACTTTAAATAAAACACCAAGAAAAATAAAGTTTACTTAATGGCCTAATGATAATAGAATCAAGTAATATTTTGAGGTATTAAGATGTACAGAGTGGCGGACGCCATTTCGTTAACCTTGCAGGGTATGGCAAAAACTTAAAGAGATAGAACAAACCTAATTGCGCAATCTTGATTTCAATTTTTAAACAAATTTAATGGTAAAAGCAAATCTTGGCTAAATTGATTCGTTTTGAAGTTACAGACGGTTTTTCATTTTTTTTAATTTGGAAAGGCACTTGTAAGTCGCTTGATAGAGATAGAAAAAAATATAAATACATTTTTTAGGGATTTTTACGTAGAAATTAGTTATAGTACTATGTTTATTATCTTAAAAAAAAAAGAATCGCAAAACGATGCCTTTTTTCACTCCAGCATTTTTGGCTTAAGTATTTTAAAAATGGTTTGCCTAAGCAAGTATTAATTGTTGTTTTTTAAAAATCAAAATAGTTTTATAAAAGTAATTAAAGTTTAAACTACTTTTTAAAAAACTTGTATATTCGGCTGTTAGTGCAAAAATGCAAACCAAATAATTAGAATGGACGCGTGAAACAATTTTTTAAATCAATGCCAAAATTTTTAGCCGCTTACTGAAACTGGGTATAAAAATATATATAACAAAATAAACATAGATCTAAAAATACTTTTAAAAAATACAATTTTTAATATTTGTGGCTATTAATAAAAACATATCTCTCTATGCTATAGTTAAACACTAAAATTAGTAGCAATTCGAAAAGTTCTGCAGAGTTCTTTTTATTTTACACATCTTAGAGACGTAACAACTTTTTACGGACATTTCTTTGAGCATACATATATCATTAAAGCTCATTTCGCTAAGTTATTTTTGGAAATGGGGTTGTTGGCCTTTACCAACCTGGATGTCCTTGAAGCACCTGTATCATATACAGTGTGGCGCCTTTTTGTTGAGTTTGTAGGGTGTGGCAAAAACTAAAAAAGATAGAACAAATCTGATTGCACAATCTCGATATTGATTTTTAATTCAAATTCAAGTAATCAAAAGAAAGTAAATCTTAGCTAGCTTGATTCGTTTTGGAGATACAGAGCGTTTTGCAAACTTTTAGTACCTATATTTTTTTATTAATTTTGTATATTTTATTACCACTAGTAGACCTCCTTAAATGCTGTAAAAAGTATCACATTTGCTATAGATATTTAATCTGTCACAGTTTCGGAAATATAGCCATAGCCGGAGTTCGAAAACAAAATGATACTTTTTTAAGTTAAACGCCCTATATTATATCACCATTAATTTTTTTTTAAACCTGTTAAAATCTACCATATTTAAAATAATTTTCTCTAATAATTTCTGAAATATGAGCTTCTAAATCTTAGTGGCTTGGATATGTGAAATAAAAATTGTTAAAAATATTTCCAAATCCATAAGAGAAAAGACGTATCCAATTGCTATTTTGTTAAAGCACTTTAAAATATCTTTGCAATTGTAATATAATATACAGGGTGTTTTATTTAAAAAATCCCAATGATGGCCATATTACCAAAACTATTAAAAATAGATATACCAAATGCAGTATGTTTTACAGCTAGGCTTTTACCTGATGATAAAATATACAGGTAGTAAGTAAAATTCCTTAAAACTGTCCTTTTTACATTTTTTTCTATCTCTAACATCAAGCGAGTTACAAGTACCTGGCCCAATTGACAAAATTTAAAAAAACACTCTATATCTCCAAAACTTATCAATTTAGGTATAATTAACTTTTACCACAGAATACAATTTGTTTCAAAAATGAAAATCGCATGATTCTGCAATCAGATTTGGTCCCTTCTAGTTTTTGCTATATTCTGCAAGATCAACTAAAAGGCGCCACCCCGTACAAATAAGAAAGTAAAATAAAAATTTACTGTAGATTATGTTACACGTATCATCGCCCAAATTTTGTTTTATTATTGATCAGTTTAATTTTCAATAAATATAAACATTAGCAACTCTCAACTTAACTCACTTAGACTATTAATAATTTAATATTATTATGTTACCCAATTTTATTATTTATTTTTGTATTTGTTGTCGAAGCTTTTTTTTAAATCAATTAAACAAAAATTTATTTAAAAAAGTACAAAAATATTTAAAAAGTGTAAAAATAAAACTTTTTTTTAATATTTAGAACCGCAATATCTCCTTAAAGATTTACTTTTAATCCAATATATACATGTATACAAAAGACTACCCACGATTTGAAATAAAAAATTACCTTTTAAAATGTTTCGTATTTGTTCTAAAAACCCTGTATATCTAGACCCTAAATTTATGAGGTCATCGTGAGGTTCGTTACTTTATCGCCTGTTAAGATCTGTCGATAAAGAGGCTTTTCATATGCAATAAAATGACAATTTTAAAACGGTTTTTCATTTTCATTTAACTTATGGATCTAGTAGCCCTTGAAAAAGTAGCAAATTCTGTAATTATTAATAATTAAAATTATGTTTGCAACGTTGTTAAAAAGCCCTCATCGGTATAATTTTAAACTAGTATAATTGTGTATAAGAGTCCATGACAATTAATAGTCAAGTTTTTCTTGTTAAATTTATTGAATAAATACAGTAAAAAATACAGAAAGAATTACTCTACCATATGTGCTAATAGTTTTGGTGGTTTTTATCATAGATTTCGTTAAAAATTCTGCCATATAGCAAAAGGTGGAATGTTGGATTTGTTATGCCTGCAGTTTAAGTGTAAATATTCAAGAACGTATGTTTTGTCACTTTATATAAAATTACGCGAAACGTTAGCTGGTAACTACGTTTTTCTATTTAGGTTTCAAGACTATGATGCCTTATATTTTGTCTGAAATTTAATGCCTTGATTTTCAAAAGTGCTTTTGCTTCAAGCCGAGACTCAAACCCAAAATCGTATATTTCTGAAAATATGGTAAATATTTTCGACACTTTTAATCTAGATACCCATTTTAATCAGCTGATTGACTGAATTGCAACACTGCTGCTCTTTAATTTAAATTGCCAATAGGATATTTTTTTAATGTCAGTTGTTTGTATTTGTTTGTATATAACTCATAAATTAGAAGTTGGTAAAATGCCAAAAAATAAAATTACTTATATTTTTTAAAATGCAACTGCCTGTAATTAAAGCCAATACAATTGTTATAAGTAAAGCTAAAATACTATACGATAGATATTTTTTCGTCATTTTAAACAAATTATTTTGTAAAAACTATCAGGTTTTAATCAGGATCTAAGAACACACCCTAAAACCAGATCAAATAAAAAACCGCCGAAGTACTAACACAATATGTCTTGTGGGTATCTTAAATGAAGTTAAAGGTAAACATGGGATTTGGATATTAAAAAAGGGAAGTCCGGAACCCTGCAGACAGCAACTTTGACAGTCTAGGTGAGGTGCGCACCGAAGTGAAAAACAAGTGACGTAGCAGCAGGGTGGTGAGTTAGTGGCAGGTGACACACTTTCCAAACACCATTCTACCGACATTTTACTTTAATGCGTGCTTCTGCATTTATTTACGTAGGTATTAGAGATTCCACCTGACCTGGCGCATTACTTGGCTGCTGCGTAACTTGCTTACCATTTCAGTGGGCGCCATCCCTTAAAAAGAAGCTGGATCCCGTTTCATGATTTAGATGTCGTAAAAAAATCATCTTTAAAATTTATGTATGCTGCGATATGTCATTAAAAACGGATTTCATTACGGAATTGAAATATTAAATAAAATCGATTTTTTTACCGATTAAAAAATTTAAATTTAAATTAATAAATGTTTGTAATTTACCAGCGCTTGTCTAAGTAAAATAGGTCACGTGGTTTTTAAATCAGAAAAAATGACCGTGTATTATTAAAACACAAAAAAATAGGCGCTAATATTTAAAACGAAATGGTATGTATTTGTACTTCTGGTTACAATTCACGTATGGCGGGAGGGTGTAACAGAATTTGGTGATATCCGAAATATCTTTGTTAAATTGACATAAATTATATATTGGCTCAGTGGTAGAATTTACCATCCACCCTTACCTAATATCAAATTTAAATTTTAACAATTACATAAACAAAAAATATTAAAATTTTTGCTGTTTACGTGTGTAGTAAAATTCTTAATTTTAAAAACGTTAAAAATAAACATTTTGTCTATATTTCGAGGCTTCTTAATGAGGCTGTATTTATGTATGAAAAAAAACGCTTAAAATAATTTTATTTAAAAACATTTTGAAAATAAAATTAAGGTAACGTCATTAATTATGCAATTTTATGCCAGCAATTGTAAACAGTCAAAATAGCATTAAATCTATTAATACAGAATTTTAAACATCTGTAGGTTGTTCCCAGAAAAAAACTTTGGATACATGTTCTTTTTATATAGGGTGACTCTAAAAGGTGCGGAAATTGCTCCCACTAATTTCTAAGGCGATATAAAAATATGACGATTTAGGGTCGATTTATACATATCCGTGCCGTGTACGTTCCGGGTTGTCATGTCAGTGCCGAAGAAAAAACAACTATGTATATCTTATATGAAGATATTTATACACAGATGTGTCCCGGATAGAAAATAATACCAAATGATATTTTTGGTTTTGGCACTGACAGTGCACAGAACAAACGCGGACTATTTCTCTGTATTTTCTGAATTCACTTTTGGTTTTTTATTTTCCATACAGGGTAAACACTTTAACTTCTTTGCTTTTCACCTCTTTTGTTCATCCAGAAATAAAGCCAATCTGGTAAAATTTTCTCTCCAACCCGCTCGGACACTGCCGCAACTCGGGTATTTATAAATATCACATCAAAGATACCCAGAGCCAGAACTGACCTTAAATGGACACGGCACGGATATTTACGGGTTGTAAAACAATTATTTTGGTTTTAGTTTTTTGTAAATGTTATAAATAATTTTGTTAATAATAGGTATATTATCACAATATTTCGCAAAAGGGGCTTTTGCAAGGTAAAAAAATAGGAATCTACTATCAATTTTATTGTAAACTCTAGAGGGCGCCACCTGGGGACCTTGTACAAATTAAAAACGAAGTAACTTTTTAAAGCCACTGTATGTAACATCTAAATTTAATTTTTATACAAAAAAGGTATACCTGGTAAAAGTTGATCAAAGCAGGCGGTTTTAAGATATCTGAATTTAATAAAATTACTTCCTGTACGGCCAGCTCAAAGTTCTAAAGTGTTTTAGAATCCTGGGGTGATTTTAGGAAGACAAGTTAATATAAACTAAATGGCTTAACTTTTGTGATACAGAGTGATAAACAAAGCTGATTTTTTGAAACTTTTAAACCACTAACTTTTCTTAAATGTTAAGACATTTAGAACATCCTACTCTTAAAGATTGGCATCGAAAACTGAAACACCCTTTATAGCTTAGATCGGACCATACAGGAAGTGTTTTTTAAATCAATATATCTCAAAAACGTCAGCTTAAATCAATGTTTCCCATTTTTATGTAAAATATGTTAAAACATTAAAATGTTTATTTAAATGTAGCCTGCAGAGAGGTTCAAAAAATTTATTTCGTTTTTAATTTGTGCAAGATACCGCATTTGGCCCCTATAGAGTTTACAAATAAAATTGATATAAGATTCTTATTTCTTACCTTACAAAACCTCCTTTGGCCAAATATTTTAATAATTCACCAAGTAATAACAAAATTATTTATAAACAAACTAAAATCATCCACTTTTGGACTAAGGTAAGTTGGGTTAGATCGTCATATTTTAGCCTCAGGAATTTGTGGTAGCATTATTTTTCGCACTTTTTAAAAACACCGTATATACTTTGTATTTACTTTTATTGCTTTCTTACTGTCAGCAAAAACTCTATAAATATTGAAATTCAGAAAGTAAAAATATGTACAATCATAATGTTAAACATTATTTAAATTACTTTGAGAACTAAATAAACGTTGTTCAGTTCGTAGTTTACAAATTGGTATTATTTTCTCAAACAAGCTAATATTTGGGATTTTTTTATTCGTAATAAAGCTAATCATTTTTTGCAATTTTAATAACAAAAGAAGGCAATGAAACTAACAAAAATTAAGTTCCCATATTAGATGGGATATTATAACCTATTATCATTATTTGGAGTGTCGGAAACATACTATTACGTATTTCCGTACCAACGAGTACCAAGGTCAGCAACACTGCAAGAAGAATCGGCATTTATAAATTTAACTACAAAATATATATAAAAAAATAAATACAATCAGCATCGACCAAAATGTTTAATGATTTTTAAAAAAGTTTTTCACTTATTTATTTAAAAGTAATTCACATGCAATAAATCCTTGTGCAGGAATAAACAGTGTGTCCTACGCAAATATTGCAAAATTTCTTTGATAAAAAAGCAGTGAACAGGGTAGCGACAAAAACCTAAAATTTATCTAAGAATACATAACCCACAATTCGTAAGAAAATTTGCAAAAGGTTGTGAAGAGATTTTCTTTAAAATATTTTAATTTTAAGTTACATGTGCTGAATATACAGTGTGGTCCAATAACTGTGCAACATGTGGAAATATATTTTATTTGCAATTTGCCAAAAGAATATTTCTTGTAAAATTTAGTGGATGGTCTCAATCTGTATTAGAAGTAGTTGGTTTAATTAAAAGTTTAATAGTATACAGGGTAGATCACAAAGATTAAAAGCTTAAAACTGCTTAAGAGTAAAGTGCACTTATTATAAAAAATATAACAAAATGTCTTAAAGAAAAGGTGTTTAGAATCAAAATTTATGTCTAACTACGAAGTCATTGCCTGCTATTTAACTCTTTATATATTTATTTTTTAATTTTGAGATACCTGTTCTTTACATTAAGAAGAATTAAACACAAACATTTTTGTACGGTAAATAAGGAATTATTACATATACAATATTATTTATACTAGATTTGCTTTATTAAATAGCATATTTGTAAAATTATAAGGCCCTGTTAAATATCCTTGCAAAAAATTTAAAGTTAGCGGTTAGATAAAAAAATATAAATTTAGTTCAATTTTAAAAGTTCGTTTCGCTTTAATTAAATTTGTTTAAAAATGGGTTATGTGAAACTGCTTTAAAAAAGTATTAAATCAAAATAATAAAACTTTGTATCATACAGGGCTAATTCAATAATAATAAAAAAAAATCCGAGAACAGGAGTATGACTTGGTTTTTAGATATAACTTTTAAATCTAAAAGACTTTTTCATTTGACATTTTGTTGTATTTTTAAGAAATAATGGTACTTTACACTCTTAAAAGTTTTTAGATTTTTGGTCTACTCTGTATATCCGTTAACTTTTAATAAAACTAACTACTGCTAATGCAGTTTGGAATCATGCACCAACTTTTATAAAGAATAAACATTTCTGACAAATTGCAAATAAAAAAGTTTTCCATTTGTTGCACAATTAATGGATCACACTGTACAGCGATTTACTTAAGTTTGTTAAGTTACTTAATATCGGCAAAGTAGGGTCCGCGCGTTTAGTAAAGATGCCACCGACGTCATCATTATCTACGCGAAATCTTCTGTAACTCTCTTTCAATCGCGGTTTCGAGGGCTTCGTATCGTTACCTAGGAAGTAGGCATTTTAAAGATTTGATTAGAAAAAATAAATAACATTTTAAATACGGGATGAGGGAATAACAGGAGATTTTGCTCAGAAAATGATGACGTCGGTGGCCTCTTTACTAAACGCGCGGACCCTAACGCATATTTAGGAAAATGACGAAATGTTCTTGGATATCATATCCGAACTGAAGGCACAACAGTACCCAGTTTCTACATTTTTTATTGAAAATTTTTTAATGAAATCCACTATGACAACTACTTAAACATTTACCATAAGTTAAATGATAAATGAAAAACTAAAAAGATGAGTTTGGGATATACTAAAGGTATTATGTTGAAAATTACTTGTGGAATTTAAATCCTAAATAATATACAGGGTTTTCCATTTAAAATAGTAAAGTTTATATTAGTGATCGGCCGATACCGATATAAATATCGGCGTATCGGCATATCGGCAAAATTTGCCAATAATTGGTATTGGTAAAATCTTGCCAATAAATATCGCTGTATTAAGGATTAACTATTTTATTTATTTGTAAGTAAAAAGCGCTGATTGCACAAGAAAATTTAAAAGGGGTTCACAAAATTGGCCATGGATAGGATAGTTAGGCGCTAAATTGAAAATATCGAGGAAACAAGTAATGTTAAGTATGCCTTTTGCAGTTCAATATGCCTACAAAAACCCCACAGTTTCGATTCAATCTATCAAGCAGTTTGTTTGTTTGTTTTATTCTATCTAATTTTTAAAAAGAATAACGATTTTTACTTTAAATTAACACAATCTTAAGCAAAATTTAAATAAATGTTTTTGGGTTTTGGTATTTTTGTTTTTAAAAAATTATGGAAAAAATTAAAAGTCCGAAATTTTAAAAAATATATATTTTTTGAATTTTTTCCCTAAATTTAAATTTAAAAATTAATAAAAATGCAAACAAAATTTTAATAGTTTTTATTGCATTGTGTTACAGGCGGCGATGCCAGTATTTGACTAAAAATGCTTTACAGCGTTACCTCTGTTGACAATTTTTACTTGTTTTTATGAATTTAATTGAATAGCAAAAGATTTTTTAAAAATATGTTGATACCGATCTTATATCGGTATCGGCAACTGAAATATCGGTATTGGCAAAAAAATTGTATCGGCCGATCACTAGTTTATATTACTTCCTAAAATTTAAAAGGTATACGATTTTACTAAAGGAAAACAACGCTTGATAGTAATTGTGTTGTCACCCGGTATAATAAAAAAGGGATCATCTTGTCGAATATTCATATTTAAACAAAAAGTGAAACCGCTAACCAACTATCAAAAGGTGAGAATGAACTGGTTCTATTATTCTATTCACTTTTCACCAAGCAACAATTAATTATGAAGTTTTGTGGTATATTTACATTACATTTTAGAAATGATTAGTTCATTGTTATACACAAGGCGTGCGTTTTGCATACCAATAATAATTAAATGTGGGACTTAATAGTTATGTGCTAGAGCATTTATAGAATAATTTAGAAGGTAGACTGTTTTTTTTCTGGTTTATTGACATTTAATAATTTGCATTATTGGACTAGTTAAGTGTCACATAAAAAACGGTAATAAAGTTACATAAAATATATTTTTTCGTCATCTATGTTGCATTTAGTTTATATACAAATATTTTCAGCGTTACCACGCATTCGCGTCAAATATGTACGAAATTATTCCAGCTTAACATTCTATTTAACACCGCACTGTGAGCGCCTCCTTAAAAACAATTAAAAATGATGTTTTTAAAAAGTATACAGTATTCGTAAGTTAGCGGCATATAAGAATTTTTAAATAATTGTTTTGTGAACAAAAAAATACAAGAGTGCTGCAAAGTCCAAAACTTAAAAACTAATAAATAAACAATAATGCAATCAGAGAAAAATAAATAAAAATTCTTTTTATTGTTCAACCAACTTTTTCATTAATAAAATAATTTTGGTATATAGTTGGTCTGTAATTACTGGCAGAGCTATTCTATAAAAATTAAAAATGAAATAATATTTTATAGGTAGTAGAAAATGTACTTAACTTATGAATATACTAAAAATAATATGAAGGACACTGTTTTTAATAGTTTTGCGATTATAATTTTAAATTGGCAGTAGCATCTGAAATCTACAATATTTGGTGTCTCTGGAAGATTGCCATTTAAATAATTTGGCTTTTATTATTTAGCAAAAGAATGACTATAGCAAGTTTTGACAAATCTTTATTTTTTTAAGTTGATCATTTGTATGTATTTTAAATTCTTTAATAAGGTCTAATTATTTTTACATGGTAGTTAATATTTTTGTTATTTATGCTGTTGTGTCACATATCGAAAAATAAACCAACCTAAGAAATAAGCCTTTTTGCTAAGAAAAAAAATTATAAAATTTTTAAAGTAAAAACAACGTTCGATATTCGGTTTTTATTATAATTTTCGACTGAAGACGAAAATTTACCCAAACTCCAAAATCGGAGTTGAGGAGTGACTAAAAATGAAAATTCTCATATTATCATGTAAATAATTCTTTACTTTATTAAGTTTTTTAAAGAGTGTTATTAATAATTTAAGGTAATAATTTCACAATTTCCACAAAAGTTATAGTCTAGTTGAGCCCTACTGGTACATGAGCCCGTCCATTTAAAAGATATTGCTGTCACTTTTGACATTTACTTGACAGCCATATATTTTAAATGGTTAGGTTTAAGAATTAGTTGAGCATATTTTAAGCTGCTAGTGTTAAATTAGGCTTAAATATGTAATTAATTTATGCAGAAATGAATCGCTGTAAATTAAAAAGCAAGAAGGCTTAAAAAACTAAAAAGTGATAAAATACACAAAAGTGTAAAACATAAGATATGCAATATAATATGTTCAGTTACTCTACCGAATAAATTTAAAGATTAATTTTTTAACCAGTTCTAAAAAATCATTTGATGGTCTTTTTATAACATATTCCAACTTGATTTTAAAATTTGTGTTCTTTATTAACATTCGAATGTGCGAGCCTACAGTGATACATTTTTTTATTTTTGCACCACTGAATCGAGAATATTTTGAGTTATTATAGTACTTTAAACCATTCTTATTCATTACCATTTAGCGGATTTTATAAGACCTGGCTTTACAGGGAGTGACGGTAGAACATTTTCTATACTTGGAACCAATTAAAAAGTCCATCATATATTTTTATGGGTGTTTTTTTATTTTCGTTTTATATTTCTGTTTAACAAATGCTATTTTTCAGTCTAGATTCCAGAAGTTAAGTCTTCGATTTGGAGATTTCTTATTGTCAAACAAGATAATTTTAATTGAAAAGAAGATACTATGTTGTTAAGCTATTGCCATGCAGTCAATTTTTAGAGATCAATAAATCCATTATTTTGAAATAGTCATGGTTTGGGTTAATTTTTTTTAAACGGGAGAAAATTGTATTTAAGGATTATAGAAAAATATGCATGGCGTTCCATTTAAATAACAAACTTGCCCTATATACGAAAATTGGCCGTTTTCGTAAGAAATAAATGTGCAACCAAGTGGCAAGGTAAGAAACATTAAAAAATCTAAGGCTTTCTGCAACACGCATTTGATAATTTTATTTGTTTAAAATTATTCGCGGTCAAAATGGGTTAAAATATAGTCGGACACCCTGTATTAGCATTTGACTGATGCATTTTATAATCACACAAAATAAAATATGGCAGTTTGATCAAAATAATTTGACATACTTTCAAGTTATAACACGTAGCCATAAGCAATTTCGTCGACAATATCACGAAGTGGCGTATCTTGAAAAGTAGAAAAATTGACTAGAGCCGATGTAACTGCTTAAAAAAAGTTGCTTTTTAATATTATAAATTGGCATACGTTAGATTTATGATAAAATACCAAATCCATTCAGTTTTGCTGTGTCAAGGTAGTGTTAAGAAGGAAGATAATAATGCGGAAAAAAATTTCGTGCAGGTTTGAGGTTGAGTTAAAGTGAGTCCTCATGAATTAAAAATAAGGTGTTTTAGCAAAAAACGGAATTTAAATTGAGATCAATGCTTCTAAGCACTCCCGTTTGCTAAATTTCAATAAAAAGTGGTACGTGAAGATGAATTGGGGTAGTTATTTGATGGGTGCTTTTGATTTTGTAAAAACACCCTGGGTCGGTTAATTTATTTCTTCTTCTACTTATTTAAACGTTTTTGTGTCGCCAAGTGTAATCTGAACAGAATAAAGTGGTATTTATGCAAAAATTTTACACAAAAATACAAAATTATAGCAATTTTAAAAAAGGCTTTTACACAAAATTGTGATGTGTTAGCAAGAAACTTAAAGCAAATGTATAATTAGAGTCCCTTATACTCTTAGGTATCGCATTTTTATTTAAAGGAAGATTTAGTTGCAGATCAGTGTTATTAAGATATACAGCGTGTCCCAGGATAGGTATTACAAGAGGACAAATGAACCACAAATTTTTAAATTTTAAAAAGACATTTTGGGAACACTGATCGCATGGTCCAAAACTAATAAACACCAAATTTTACCCCAATTTCTGTTATTACTAAAAATATAAAAAATACACAAGAGCTAAGAACTTTAATTTTTTAAAATAGAACAAAATTGTATAAGTAAATAAAGTAGCGTATTAAATTTTATGTTAAAATTTAAAGTTAAGCATAAGTGTACAAAAATAATTTTTAAATAATTTTTATTTTTTTCGTCACGCATACTTAAATAATGGGCAAGAGAGAGCAAAATATGAAACAAAATAAAATAATTGAAAATATTTTTCAGAAATTCGTTGCTTTGAGCCAAATATTTAAAAAACTGTTAATGCGTTATGTAAAAAAGTGAAAAAATATTTTTTTCTTTTTACTTTAATTTTCAAACTTTAAATTATAACCAAAAAATTAATTTTCTACAACATTTTCTTATACAATTTTGTCCTATTTTTAAATATATAGGTACTTTACTAATGGCAACTCTTTATATTTTTGGTTATAAGTCACCCTGTATATTACCAATCAAAGTAAAATTGTGTATTTATTAGTTGTGGACCATGCGACCAGTTTTTCTGAAAGGACGTTTAAAAATTCCAGAATTTTTGGTCCATTTGTTCTCTTTTATGCTTTATTTGTTTTCTGGGAGATTAAATTAAACAAAATATTATTTGGCTTTTCTCCAGAACAAATTTAAAACGTTTAATGTTAAATAAACTCTTTAATTTTATTCTGGAGAAAAGCCAAATAATACTTTGTTCCATTTGTCCTCTTGTAACACTTATCCTGGGACACACTATATACGTTTTCCAAGTGTCCTAAAAATATCTAAAGTTTCTAACAAACTAAATGTATAAACCACTTACATAATGATGTTATTTTAAACATCCAAAATTACAATAAAAAAAGAAGCATTGTATTAATAAGCTTGACAAATTGTCCTAAAATTATATAAAACAATGGCAGGTCAAATGACCTTCCCGATGAACCGTTAAATATTTTCCGGTTTGAAGTTATTCATATGGAAATTAAAAGAAAATAATTATTGTAAAAATTATAATAGAAACAAAAACAATTTTAACACATAAAAATATTACTTAATTATTCAAGTGTTGAAATTAGCGGCTATACATTTTTCTTATCTTTTATAGTAGTGGAGCCCACAATGCTAAATGGAGATTTACTCGAGCGTCATAGAGACGTATTGGGTTGCAAAACTTGAATAATAATTAAAAAAAATGGTATATACTGTATACTTCTTAAAGGTAAGGCCATACATAACCGCACCACGGTCGCGCCGAGCCGGCCGCACCCAATAAATATAAACTTTTTAATAAGGAGCTCTCGATTTTTTATATTTGTCCGAAAATATAGGTTATGCTTGTGACGTCACTTTTTTGCCATTATATTTTTTTATCTGACAAAATAAACCAATACTTGCATAAAATAAAATAAAATTACTTAAAAAACATTTTAAAAAAATGGTATCTTACCCTTAATAACGATTTAAACGTAAATTTCTTTTAAAAATATCCAAAGGACAGTGACCCCTGTTTACAGGTTTTAAAATTTTCTGTAACTGTAAGAACTAATAACTACTCAATTTACCTAAAAACAGTAAAACTAAACATATATAAAACTTCAATAACTAAAAAGCAAAAAATAACACCAAATCAGCGAAAAAAGCTTTCAGTACGATTGTAAACAAAGAATTACGGGAAAAGATTACGTCACAAAATTTAGTGAACATAGGCTTAAATGGGATCGAGCGCTCCTTTTTAAAAAATTTATTTTCTTTGGCCGCACCGAGCTCGGATTCACGATGATAAAGGAAAGTGGGGAAAATTAATTCGGAAAAATTTAGAAGCCTTTTGTCAAGATTAGTCTCTGGTTATATGTACAGTAGTTGCCATAATTATAGCAACTTTTTAAAAATTTAAAAATCTTCAGCACTTCTTTAACTTTATATTTGTTTATATAATATGTTATTTTTCGGGTTGTTGTTATAAAAGCATACCCCATACATTCTCCTATTATTAAAAAAAAATGTTTGTGTATCTTTTTTTTGGGATGGACATAATTATAGCAACTCTTACATATTCGTCTTTTTCATTGCTCCTTTTTAATTCTATGTAACTGCTTGTAAATAATTTGTAAAATATTAGGCCTTTATTATTTATTTTCGAAAATGGGTTACGCTTAAAATATGTCATAGCTTTAAGAAAAATTTTAATTTGAAATGAAGATAAAGAGAAGCAAGTGAATATTGCAATAGTTTGCGTCTTCATAAATCAACTGTTTTCCGGATTATTTAAAAATTACTTTAACTAACAGATGTCAAAACAAAATCCATTTTAATCATCAACACAAATTAAAGCCAACCTTATAGCCAACTACAATAAATTTAAGAACTATAAGAAGAAAGTTAGTAAATAAGGGTCTTTTTGGTCAAAAGACTGGCAAAAAAACCACTCCCCTCAAAGAAGAACTGGATGGTCCAATTACGTTTTGCCTTAAAAGTACAGTCACTTGACTATGGACGAGTAAAAACCATGTGGGACCATGTTGACAAGAAAATAAGGCATTAAAGTTACCAAATTTAAAACTAACTTTCGACGGAACTTTAGAATGCCTGGGAACTATGCACATGTCATACATTCAAAAACTAGTTTAGCCCAAACCGCGATGGTGTATTGAAGTAATAAAACACAAGGGATACTACACTAAGTATTAGTAAAAAGTTCATGAAATTTGTACCATTGTTAAAAAAATGTTACCAACATCAACGATAAAAAATAAATATTATATAATAAATTTATGTTGATTGAAATGATTTTAACTTAAATTATTTAATTTTTTTAAAAGTTGCTATAATTATGGCCACTATGCATATCTCTTTGTTTAAATAAAACAAATTTTACCTACATCTCTTCCTTTTTATCCAAACTTTGACTAAAGTATAGGTAAAGGTCTGGCCACACATAACCGCCCCACGTCCGCACCACGTCCGCACCACGTCCGTGCCAGGTCCGCACCACGTACTCACCGCGTCGGCCACACCGAGCACGGATTCGCGATGATAGTGGAAAGTGGGGCAAATTAATTTGGAAAAAATTAAAAGCATTTTTGTCAAGAAGAGTCTATTGTTTTATGTATGTATATCTCTTTGTTTAAATAAAACAGATTGTACTACCTATCTCTGTTCCTCTTTATCCAAATTTTATGTGTAGTATAAGTGAAGGTCTGGCCACACATAACCGCACCGATGCCACACAAGACCCGCACCGTAGCATGAACATGTCTCGGGGCGTTTTGTTAAAATTTTTAATTGAATAAAAACAAAAAAAAGGTCCCGCCTTTCTATAAGATTCCATATCAGTACTTTCAACTATTTCTTGCACCCTATTCTTCCGCTCCTTTTTTCCCAGCACTAAAGCGGTCACTTCACGGCTTCAAGCCTAATCTGACACTATTACCCTATCTTAATCTGACGCGGTTAAAAATTTCTGATGGATATATTTTTGTTCTTTACGATCGGCCCTGTATACGGGGCTCATATTTGATGGAGGTACTTAACCGTGTACAAGGTATCCTCTCTTGGGCTCCCCACGATAAATATTATTAGTATATTACTCTGTTAGGCTGTTTAAAATTCTAAAAAAATAAATTATTGTTTAACATACTAAGATACAAAAGACTTGTTTCACTAATTAAAGGATAATCACTATAAATCAACAATTTAAACCAATAATGGTTTTCCTAAAAAAATTGCCACTTTATATGTTTAAAAAAGTATGGTCGACAAAATCAGCAAAACAAAAAAATAGATAAATATACAAGTAAATAAATTTAAAGTTTATATTTTGTTAACAATTATTTTATACTTTTTAAACTGCTGGAAAAATTATTAAAAATTTCAAGTAGTCTCTTAAAAACTGTTAAAAAAAATAAAACTCTTACTAATTAATCAAAAGAAGATTATGAAATTAAAGCAAATTTAAGCATTTGTTGAGGTAAAAGGTTATAAAAATTATAAAACAAACATTTTTTAAAAATAAGGAGTACTTTTTAAAAATTTAAAACAAAATGGCAGAAGCATGTTATCTTAAAAAGACATACCATTATTGCTGCCAATTTAAAAAAAAGTTTCCAAACTTTAGTAATGCAGATAAGTGTTTTTTTTTAATATTAGGCATGATATTTGATGATGATTTTTTCTATATGTTTTCTCCTTCTCAAACAAAATTTTATGTCAGCTTCAAAATCTATATTAATTAATATATTAATATAAAATAATTTATTTCATTATTTGCGAGATCTCGATAACAAGGAAAGAAAATTGTATATATTCTAAGAATATATTTAAATAATAATAATAATATTATTCAAAGTTTTTGCATTTATTTAACTGAAAGTACAAAAATATAGTTAACATCTGTTCTAGTAAAAGTAGCTTTAAACTATAACTTTTAACTCAAACAATAAGCCGTTAATATTTTTTAGGCATAATGCCAAGAAGTTTTAATTTATTAATGATATAATACAAAACAATTTTTGAAAAGGTCATTTTATAATATATTATTATATGTATGTTTTTTTATTTCAAAACAAATATCTCTTTATTTTCAGATATTTAGAATATCGATTTAATAAAGAACAGGGGCTTAAACATAATTTGCATATGGTTGGGATTCCTTTATATTAGTCTAAAATCCGCAAAGAAAGCGACCTGCACCCATCTGTTTACCCGATAAAAACTATTTTACAATAATTATAGTATTTAAGCTTCCGGTAAACAGCGAGCGGGACGAAGCATCGTTCAACAAGTTGAACGATGACGAAAGAGTAGCGAGACATGAGCGCGATATGAGCGAGACGTGCTAATTAAATCAGAAATGCACAGCTACAACGCGATGATCTGTTCTGCAAACTTGGGCGTTGTGTATCTCTCGATGATTTTTATTGTTGAGAAAAATGTTGTCAAGTGATTCGGATAAAGAAGAACTTTTGCGACGAGCGCATGTCAATATCACATGAAAATTTAAGTATTAGATTAGAGTAGGTTGGAGGTGGATTGTAATCCTCTAACACTGCAACCAGCTCAGGTTTATTGTGTATCCTCCATCCATATGTTAGAGCAAGCTATTCAAGCCGGTCTTTTTAATGAGACACACCAATCTTGAAACTGGCTCCTTAGTAAATGTTGCTGTTTTAGATTTCTCTTCACCCAGCTTTGCAAACCGCAGACGACAAAAGGCTTCACAGAAGCATCATACATGTTCTGCGGTTTCTTCCTCCTCCTGGCAGAACCTGCATAGGTTTCCTTCTACCAGGCCTATGATTTCCAGGTGTTTATTCAGTCTGCAATGACCTGTTAATTGACCCACTATTATTCTTACTGCCTTCCGGTTTTAATTCAGAAGGTCTTTCGTAAATTCCGGCGAGTATGCCTTTATGAATTTTTTCGCCTGACGTTGTCCTGGTGTTCTTCTCCACCAGTCTTGGGATACCCTCATGATTCATGATCTAATAGATGACCTTACTTGGCATGACGGAATACCACAGTAGGGCTCGGGGCCTACCATTGCCCTGCCTGCACTCTCCTTTGCCAGTTTATCGGCTTCCTCATTGCCCTGGTGGTCCTTATGTCCTGGTACTCAGGCAATAGTTAGTGCGGCAACGCAGTCCTGCACAAGCTTGAAACTGATCTTGCATGAACTGATCGCCCTGATGGCTGCCTGGCTGTCCGAATAAATTACTATGGTTTTACCCATGTAACTCCTTCTGGTGATTTCCCTAGCACATTGTTCTATGGCTACAGTTTCCGCCTGAAACACCGTAGGGTGTTGTCCGAGACCAATGTTTATTTTCGTCTTGGGTTTGTCTCCATATATACCTGCTCCGACTCCTTGGTCCGTTTTGGAGCCATCTGTATACCAGATTCGGTCGGCTTTAACGGGAGGGCCTGCTTCCCAGTCCTTTTTATCCCGTATAATTACTTGAATACTTTTGTTTAGCTAGTAGCTTGGTACCATTTTATCCGAAGGCATCTCACACACAGTGAGTTGACTTCTTGGTCCTCCTTAAATCTCCATTGTATGGCCCTTTCCTGTCCTATGATAGGACTCTGGCCTTGTTTGAGACGGTATTGTACCGCTTTCACTTTCTCTTGTATGAATATGTGAAGGGGCGGTAGCTTAAGCAGCACTTCTAGAGCTGCAGTAGGGGTCGATTTCATGGTCCCCGTAATACATAGACAAGCGAGTCTTTGTATACTTTGTAGTTGCCTTATTGCCATCTTTTGTAGCGTCTTTGCACCCCAGGCAATTGAACCGTAGGTTACCATTGGTCTGACGACCATTTTATATAACCATAGGTTCATCTTCGGGCTGAGTCCCCAATTAATAGTTTTTGCCTTCTGAGTAACTTTGCTTAAGTGTGGGCCCTAGTCAGTTTTTGGTCAAAGATGACTCCTAAATTTTTGACCTCTTTTGAAAAAGGGATTTCCACTCCGTTGAGCCTGGAGGGTCTTAGTCCTTCCAGTGCCCTTCTTTTTGTGAAAGGGGCGGTTATCGTCTTATGAGGGTTGACTGAGAGTCCCTCCTGTTTGCAACATTTGTCAACGATGTCTACGGCCTTCTGCATTCTGTATTTACTATAAAATAAACTGACATTGGGCCATATGAATAAAAGGAGCAAATGCTTTTTCTTATAAGTAAAAGGTGTAGAAGAATTTACTTCAAACCAATAAATAAAGTCGAGCATTCGCTTACAAGTGCGAATATTTACTAATAGAAATGTGATGCTACTGAATAGCAGCATCACTTTTTGGGACTTTTTATAAGTAAATACTTGCACTTGTAAGCAAATGCTCGACTATATTCATACGTTTAAAGTAAATCATCTATACCTTATACTTGTAAGCAAAAGCATTTGCTTTTTTATTCATATGGCCCAAATATTTGTTAAGTCACGACTTGGCACGTATTATGTGTCGATTTTGTATATTATTACGTAAATACGTTTTACTTTGACAATTTAAATATTATTTAATACGTATACTTTATCACAACTACCTTTACATGAAATTTGATAACAGAGACTTACGTAATATAATTCGGAAAACTTAAGGTAGCAGTAAAGAAGTCTAAAGCAAAAGTTTTAAATCACGGATAAACACGACATTGTATAATTCGCAAGCAAGAGGACAATTTAAACAAATTATAAAACCCTGTCTAATTAATAAAATAAATAAAAGTTAATAACCTAAAAAAGTAGGTTAAATCATTAATCAATAAATAAAAGAGCAAAACATGCAAAACCTATTGAATTATATCTTTAATGGGTAATTTTAATTACTTAAAACATCTCCAATACATCTATTAAAATGTCAAGACATTTTCAAATCATTCTAAGCAAGTTGCAGCAAGCAATTTAAGCCACTAACATAATAATATTACCAAATATTCTGAATAGATGTATTTTCATAATATTTTTAAAATTGTGTTTTTTTAATTTAACCCTAAAAAAAATATACTCAAAGCTAGTCAGATAAAAAATTATAATATAATTTAAAATATTCTCAAAAACCATGCACAATTGTTACTAAAATCTAAACAAAAAAACGTTTAAAACAAAAGTTAGGCATAATCATTATCTCACATTGCATTTCTTGATTGTACCCCCTCTATTTTTTGAACAGATTATTTAAAAAAATCTAACTTTGGCATATGAAACTAATAAATAATTTATATAAAAGTAAAATTGACAGAAACAGTTAAGATGGCGGCTGGGCGCTATCTTGGGAAAAAATTAAATGGAAAGGGGGTCATGTGACACTTTATTTTAAAGCACCTGAGGAGTACTTTATAACCCTACAATATAAAGTCAACATTTTCACCTAATATAAAATGACGATACTTAAAATTACCTAAATACCTGATTTGGATGGCCATATTTCCGAAACTAATAAAGTAAGAAGTACTTGATGTGGTATTTTCTCAAAGCTCTTTTAAAGACCTTTTTAATGGTGATATATTATACATGATGCTTTAATAAAAATATAATATACTTTTTTCCTACCCTGTATATTAAGACCAGTATCACCATTTAAAAGATCTTTAATAGAGTTTCAAGAAAATACCATATTATGTACATCTAAGTTTATTAGTTTCAAAAATATGGCCATCCAAATCAGGTTATTCATAACATTAAAGTACCGCTATTTTGTATTAGGTAAAGGTATTTATTTTATATTTAAAGGTTATAAAATATTCGTCGGAAGCTGTAATTTTTCCCAAGATGGCGCTAAGCCACCACCTTGAAATTTTCATCTGTCAATTTCATTCTAAAGTATACTATTTATGCATCAATTTTATATTTCTAAGTATTGCTTTTTTAATTGATCGGTTCAAAAAATAAAACGGGAGAGGGCATTAAAAAATGTATTGTATACGTTAAATTAAAAATAAAGGCATTACAATTTCAATACAGCCAACACGTGCAAGCAAATCACAACAGTTTTAATAATGCTGTATTTACCGCATCGTCCACAATATTCCAGTATAAAAACTTCGCACTGAAAAATTTCTTGGTATGGGTTGAAAAAGATCATGAAGATCGGCAGAAAAGCTGCTTCGCTTCTCACCCATTGTCGGTGCGTCCGCACTCATCTTCAAAAAAATAATTTGTCACAAAAAACTTATTCTTTTAAGAAATTACAAAACAATCAACTAAATCAATAACCACACAATATGTAAGTTTTGTCAAAAATTAAAATACACATCACATTTTTAAACGATTGAGTTTATATTGACGCTCACTTTCAATGATACACATCTATCAGTTAAACTACTGTTTTTATTTGGCGACTGAAAGGTATTTTTTGATGTACTAATAATAGTTTTGGAATCGTACAATACAGGTTGAGTTGAAAAAGTGTGTTTATTAGTGTAACGCAAAGTAAATAGGTAAAACATAGTCACATTTTTATTTTCTTAATTTATTTGGAACTCAATATTTTTAGCTAGCTGTCTTAAGGTAAATGGGTCAATGATCTTTTATTTGTCCAACCGCGAAAGCATTCCCCAGGTAAAAAAAAACATATATAAACTCAAGTGTCTGATTGATAATATTTTTTAATTTTTAGAATACTTTTTAAAAATTCGCATTAAGTTAGGCCAGGCACATTATCCTCGTTACAAATGCGGCCAGTGTGTGTAATATGAATTTTGTGCAAGAATTAAAATGGTATAAACTTTTTATTTTGGACTTTTAGATGCTGTTGAAAATAAATAAACTTTGTCTTGTTTGCCAAAAGAGCTTAGTGGGTCTTATGCTACGTCCTGACTTGCAACAATTCGCCGCGCCGAATAGCGCGCCACATAACCCTACATAGCGCGGAGGTGGACGTGGAAGGAATTCACTTCGTTTCAAGGGCTTGGGGCATGATTTCGCGGTGATTCAGAGCTTATCGAGTTCCAGCTTTGCATCAAAAGAGCGCGCAAATAGGTTGGTTTATTTGGACGGATGTTTGGCGAATAGTTGAGTGACCAACAGGTGCATATGTAAAATACCTTTTTTTTAAACACATGTCTTTCACCAAGACATTTTTGCGGAAAGCCATATATTTAAATGTTGTTTTGTAGATTAAACCTGTTTAAGCTAAAAGATAAATTCAACTACCAGGTACATTTGGTTTTAAAATAAGTATTTCGTGGTCCAAATTTTCGTATGTCAACATTTCTCAGGCGAAACAAAGTATACAAACTTGAATGGGAGGGTAACTAACAAAAATATTTTCGATTGTAATACCACTAGTGCTAAATTTATTTCCGGAAATTTTTTCAAAGCCACGAATATTTTGAAATTTTTCTTAAAATATTCGTGGCCAAGAAAAAATTCCCGGAATAATTTAAGCACGTGTGGTATTCGGTAAGAAAATTTTACACCAAGTTTGTATTAAATAATATTCTTTTAAATTATTATTTGTAACTTTGACACAAGCTTTAAAATTTTACTATAAAATAAATATTTTCCATTTTACCAATTGTAGTTGCAAATATATGTAATTTTAGAGCTTATCATTGTTTATTCTTTTATATTTTATATACCTTATATTACTACAGTTGGTAAAAATAGTTTATTTTAATTTTTTTAGACCCATACCTTGCTTTCGTTTGCTCTTCACTTATGTCTAGTACTTCAGTCTTATGATATTATTTTACTAACTGTAGTTGTATAAAATTGTCTTTTATGGTCTTAAAACCTTACAATATTTTATAAGTATTATGTTATGTCTGAAATACTACAACTACAAAATAACATTTTCTTTAATTGACGTTAAAACAAATTCAATGATTATGTCAAAAAATTCTCACTATAATTCGCTCCACCACCACACAAACACACCTAATATGTTATCAAATATATCACAATCATTTGCCTAACAACAAGGACCACGGCAAATGCATTTACCTAGGCAAATGGCTTTAAAATAAAAATTATTTTCATAAAGTAATTTGCTCAGGCAGAAGGCATTTGCCTAGGCAGAAGCCATTGCCATTTGCCTGCGACATACATTTTAAAACAACATGAAGCTTAAAAAGGGGCTGGTAAAGGCCGTTTTTATTATCCTGGGTAATAAATAAATAACAAGCAGAATTTTTTTGGATTGTAACAAATAAAACTAAGACTACACACTCAACTGTTTAGTATGCAGATTTTGCTTTCGTGATATATCACCGGCATAGTTTATTTAAACGTTTGGCGCAAAAGTTACAACAATCCGGACATGTCCGCTTTTGCTCCAAAATATGTCATCAACCATGTTTGTACAAAATTCTGATAGCGCTGTTAATATGCCTCGGACTTGTAAGATTTTTACACCAATCTATGGGCCTGCCTTTAGACTTGACTTTACCGGTTTTTGCCCCAAAGTCTTCAATTCATAAATCGCTGCTGGGATTATTCAGGAGGGCCTTCATCGATATAATAAATTAACATACATACACAGACAGGGCCGGATTTAGAGATGTGAAGGCCTTGGGGTAATGAGCCTGATAAATATGTTACTTTAATTTACTTTTTTCAAAGAAGACCCATAAATTTGGTATGGGAGGCAGTATAATTTGCGGCCTATTTACTCCCCCAATTAAGCCTTAATTACAATTTAGAATCGCTTTTTGTGTCTATAGTAAATACTACAATTGTCGTTAGTTATACTAAAATTAATCAATCTTGGCAGTTTAAACAATAAAAAATGACCACTCAAAACAATATGGTATTGTGTTTATCACTTTCATCGTTTATTCCAATAAATAACTACCAACAAGTTTTTTTAGTAAATATCTAGTTTACATACACATAGACCAATAAATAAACTTACAGACACTATTTTTGTTGTTTTTTAAAACTTTAAGACTGACAAAAAGAAAATTCGGTAATTGTTTACTTATCGGACACCATGCCGACTTTAATGATTTTTATCACACTAATGTTTTTTAAGGCGCTGATTACAAATCTGAAAGAATTTTTACTTGGCAACGTTTCGTTCTCGAGATATTCATCATCAATCTTGAATAGAAACTAATTCTAATTTTCCATATTCTCCCTTATTTTTGCACGCAATTTTAAAACCCATTTTTCTATTAATTTTATCCCTTTTTCCCATAAAATTGCAAAGCTTCACTATTAATCATTTTAATCACAATTACTACAAAATTCTAAAAATTTGGCGATTACTAAATTTTTCCAAGCGTGGTACACCTGTACCTATGTATGTTGAATAATGAGTAAGTTTAAAATTTTACTTTATAAAGAATTATAGATAAAAACTCATGTAAAAAACCATTTTGGTTAAAGCTTTGACCGATGAATCATAGGATGTATGAACACATTGACTTTACTACAATACACCAAAATAAAAATATATGTAAGTAAAATGGAGCCAATATCTAGATTGTAGATATGTAGAAATTTTATTATAAATAAAGTATTGGGCTTATATTTCTTTAAACTTAAGGTTTATAAATAAAAAAGTATATTTACCAGAGGATTAACCATCACCCAGTAAAAACTGCGAACAGACATCCTCCTTTGCCTCTGGTGTAATTGTAGAGGTTCGGGAATTTGAAGAGAAAATCTCTTATTAAGATGATTATCTTGCACCATTTTGACACCGATTCACTTTAAAACTTAACCTTATTTTTAAAAATGTCACTATAGACGTAAGGCTTTAACCTAGTTTGTCGCAACTGTCAACTACCAGTTATAGCCAGGATATTTAAGGTTAGTTATCAACGTTTTTTATTAGATAATCTTTGATTTTTTAAGAGTTTACTATGAATTCAAAAACTTTGTATTTAAAATGTATTATGCTAACATAAATGCACCAACTAAATCGTATGTTTTTGTTCTCGGTGAGTTTGTTGGTTATTTAGCTTCCGCACACTATCACATGCATTTTCAATAAACATAAACGTGAACCATTTGTTTCTGACTAACTAAAAACGTTAAGTTTACAACTTATTGTTTCACAAAAGGTAATTAAAACGATCGTGAGAACAAAATTTCCTGTTTTTAAGATAAAATTCTATTGACCATAGACATAAAACTTAATTAAAGTTTGAAAATGATAACACAGTGCAATGGGTATAATTTTCGGTTAAATATAAGACATATTTAGCATGCAGGACCTTTAAAATTTAAAACTTACAATTGTCAGTTATTGCCTTCAATAAGGATAACACTTGTTTAATTCTTTTTGGATTTCTTAAACCACTGGCACAAGTAATTACTATCACAGGTTAAACAATTTTTAAAAAGTTGTTCTGTTCAAAAATGTATACCTTTTATTTTATTCTAATAATGTAGTTGAAAAACAGGATAGTCAAGACTTATAACTAGAAGTAAGTAAAACCAATAAAATCTAACATCTTATTTTTTAAAGGGATTGTAGGGATGTAGCAATTGATTTACTTTAATATTTGAATCAGGGTCATTGATGCTACAGCTTAATGATAAGTTTTGACAAATATGCCAAAACTATTTACAATCTACATTTATATATATTGAGTGAAAGTTGAATAATACCGTCCGTGGAATAATTCTGCGCATCTGCATATTTTAAAAACTCTACACTAATTGCGCTATCCACTGCCAAAATATCCTGATATGACACGTTTAATAACCTCGCGCGCACAGGCAGTTTGTTCTGAGCGGCCAGAAAGAGACTAAGCATCTCGCCAGTTTTTGTGCTTATTCCATGTAATTTCGCGGGTATTAACAATACATTTTTATTGCAAGTACATACATTAAAATATAATTGAGGCAAGTAATATTGAATACACAGTTTACTTTTCTGTAATAATTCGGGGTTATAAAATGGAATAATCGAGTTCGACATTTATGCGTCTAAAGCGAGAAACAACAGAAATGCAGCATGATCAGAAGAAACATATTAATAATCAGAACTTTACTATTCTCAGAGCAACGCCATTAATGCAGCACTTAAAAGACAATTAAAATATGAGACAAAGTAAACAAGTAAAGGTTAAAAAGACAAATCATATTTAAAAAGAGGAATCAAGCTAAATAAACTCTCTTACGTAGAAAGTAACAGCAGGTAGTGCAGAAGATAAGTCAGTTAAAAGAAAACAAAATGCGCGTTTATATTGTTACTTTACGAAAATAATAAGGGCTAAGTTTATCACACCATTTTGACATTACCAATATTAGCTTTTTAAAATATTTTGCCAGGCTGTAGGTAACAAAATAAACTACCTACAACTTATTATATTTTTGTTTTTATAAATTAAAGACTTTCTAGTTACAGGTTAAATTCGTAAGGGGCTTGGTATTATCCAACTTTCCCCTATATTATAACATTCTGAGAAACAAATTAAATTAAGGAAAAAAGACACTGTCAAAATAATATTCAAAAAAATGTACCAATTTTTTTTACTTAACAGTAATGTTTTACTGTATGTATTAGAAAAAACACTACTTAAAAAAATGTTTAAACATTTATAATTGTAAAAAAACATAAATGTGGTTATTACTTTTAATGGAATAATAAAAATGGTGGTTATATCAATAATAACCAATACTTATATATAATACGGGTTGATAAAAACTTCAAAAAGTTAGTTTGTATGGTCATACAAATATACAATCATACAACAACCAAAAACAATTTTTTAGGGACCATAATTCAGAATTACTACGCTTAGCTAATTGGTTTTACATAACTCCTGTTAAATTAAAGTTTTATATATAGCTTGCAATAAGGAAATACATATATAGTAATAATAATAATAATAATATCTATCTATTGGCCAAATCAGCAAAATTTAAATAACAGTATATTGATTATATTACTAATTAGAACTAGTAAAGAAAATGAAAAAAAACTTAAGTAATTATGACAAATTCAGAAAACAAAGTTTTCAGTTTCCTATAAAAGCGGTTAAAAAACAAAACGTGAACGTAAAAAAATTATTGAATTTTTTAACTCTTTGTAATCATTTTATTTGTTAATATCCATCGATATCATGTTCTTCAAAAAATTTCAAAATCAATGTTAGTTCAGAGACTATCAAATTAAATTATATTTAACTATTTTAAACCGCGTACATACGGGTGTAATGCAACATGCAATGCAACATGCAACGCAGCAAGAGTCGTACGTTAGGACGGTTGCATGTAATGCGCGCTGAAATGTTCCTTCCGATCCATACTGGTTTGGGGCGTTGGATGTGAGTTTGCAGTATCCGTTTTAAAGTGTTAGAATGTTGTTGCAAGAAACAGTGGAAAACGAATGTAAACGAGTTTAAATGTTGAGACTGAAGAAAAAATACTTTAATTAATTGAATGTTATAAATAAATCATTTTTAAAACTGTTTCTTTTACTAAATAGCTGAGTTTTCTACCAGCGACGAAATTTTGTGGTTTTTAGTTTCTTTCTAGTAAGTAATAGGTTAAAATAAAAAAGTTCTTGCACGGCAACCTTGTTGGTCTACAAGTTCGTTTCAAATGCGGATGAGCCTATTCGCAGAGGAGGTTGCAGCAACGGCATTAAGACCCTTTGTTGCATTGCATGTTACGTTGCACGTTGCGTTGCACATTGGATTAGACATGTCTGTACGCAGCTTTATTTACCTTGCTGAATATAATGTGATATAATTGTGAAATTGGGTTATTAAGTTTTACTTAATAATTTTTATTAAACTCATAAAATTAAAATTAAAAAAATAGATTTAAAAATGAAGGTCAAACATGCTAAAATAATATGCACTGTGTAAAATTTAAAAACTTACGTCTAAGATCAATTCTACACTTCAAATAACACCGAGGTACTAAAGGTTTATTTCCGCGGATAATGTTTCTATTGGCAGTAATTATAGAGAAAAATTTGTTATTGTATAGAAGATACATGGTGTTTAAGCTAATACTAATTATTTTAAAAAATCGTCGTTGAATATACAGGAAATCTATAAAATCCTGCTTAGCAGTTCAGTGTCGTAGCGACTGTAAATATTAATACAAAGAAATATATGACTTTATGACCTAATTTTAAGATTTTTCCCGTCCTTTTATCTTCTGAATAGAACAAGATAACGAAGATCCAGTAAAATTTGGGTAAAAAGGTTTTATCTGTGGCCTAGTGCCCAAGTAGGCATAATCAACCTTTTTTTTGTAGATCGAAAGGGAGGGGTTCATGAAGCCGTTTTCCATGCCCTGTGATTTTCTACTCAACGCCATTTTATGTTTTATGTATGAAAATAAGTCGTGTTAAAGATACAAACTTATAAGTTTAGCTCCAATTTGTACAAGGGTTCGACGCCTTTTATAGGAAACTCATGTTTCTCTATGTTTTATCCAAAAATTGACCCGCCATTTGCTGGTCTCAAATTGTAAGCTAAACTTACTGGTTAAAACCGCAATTTGCTATCTCACGTTGTTTACTTTTAAAACGCGTTTCTGATTTTTGCGGTTTAAGTAAGATTTTTATTTCCGTAAAAACTTTCATAAGCAAGCTTTTATACAGATAGATAGATAGACTTTTTAGTTCGTTTAAGGATGACGCGTGTTTGATTTATTGCTATATTTTTTTAAACTTAAAGTGTTACACCAATTAACATTAATTATTTGTTCAGTTTTAAAATTACTCTTTAATTAATCATGTATATCACAATTTGTGTTTATTTTAAGCCGTGTCTGAGATATTGCATATTTTGTCTTTTATTATTATTATTAGGTAAAAAGGAAAAAAAAATTTATCAGATTTTACTGTCTTATCTTAACTTGTGTATTTTATTGACTGCAATGGCGGAAAATGTTTATACCAATATTTAAAGAACACAAAAAGGTAGAGAATAATCCTATTTTAAGAGTAAATTAATTTATTTTGTTGATGATTTTACCAATAGACCTTTTAATTTGGTTATAATAACACGTTTGTTTTATTTAACAAAAAACAATTGTTTTTACGTATACAGGTAAGAAAAAATGTCTAACTCAGATTTCTGACTTTTTAAACCAATTTAAAACATTTTTCAGGTATTTTTCCTAATTTAAAGTGACTAAAGTATAGGTGGCCATTTATTTTAAGTGAATTGTTACTTAAGGATTATTAAAAGATTATTTTTTTAGTACTTTTTTACACGCCCATGCATGATCCTGTTTTAAACGGCCATCTTTCAACATAAATCTTTGTTTTGTAAATTATATTGTTTAGAGCTTGTTTCTTATATTTATGACCGACGACTATTCACACGTATTTAATGCAAATTGTAAATTTTGCTTGTGAAAAATTAGCATTGAATGGGTTGATATTAAACAATAAAAATATTAAACATCTTGCAGTGTATGAAACTGAATAGTAGATTCTTGGATAAGGATATTGGACGCCACATAAAACGAAGGCTATATTTTTAACGTCAAATTATCACTTACGTCTGTAATGTAAAAGGTTTTTAATTCAAAGAACACCATTTTTAAGGATATTACAAAGACATAACAATTTACTTACAAATAAGTACATTTTTTTAAAGTCGGTTTTGACATATTCATAATAAAACTTAAAAAGGAAAAAAACTCTTTATTGCTACTGTTATTTCCTTGCACCGCAAGGTTGCATCTGTCAAACAGAGTCCGATCTGGAGATGCAGATCTTCACACTAGCGAAAGATTTTTTCTTCAAAGCTAATTGTAATCACTAACCGAACACGGGTTTCAAACTATTTTGATTCTCATCAGTACGGTGTTAGCGATAACAAAAACATTTTACTACAAAAACATGTGCAGATTTCGATTCCCTGAAGAATTCTTAATACCAAATTTCATGAAGATATATTTATTATAAAAAAAACATTTAAAAATAACTTTAATAAAATGGAAACTTTGACACCCGGTATCTCGCCAACGCTAAAATTTTCGTAAGGTAAGGTCATTGTATTTTAGTCCAAGGAATTTGTGGTAGCATTTTGTAAAGACCTTTTAGAGACACCCTGTTTAGGATTTAAACAAAATAATATTTGTTTTTTTCTCCAGAATAATGATATTTAATAAAACTTTTAAGAAAATTAAACCTTTTACACATAATAAAAGTTAAGATTAGACCTTAGAATAGGACCGAGATAATCCATGCACTAAAGCCGCTTGGCTTATTGTAAGCCCTTTCTTTTTACGTCTGGGGGATGTCAGCCAGACGGGACCTACGGCTTTTCGTGGGTTCCGAACCACGTTACTATGCACGAAAACTTAAGACCTCGTCCCCACCCAGGAGACTAACGAACCTACCAAGGGGCATTCAGAATCGACGCCCAGTAAAAACCCGACATGCGCAATAGGTAAGACCTTATCAAAACTAAAGGTAAGGAAAAAATTCGTTTGCCAAGGTCAAGGTTGGGGTAAAGTTTACCCCAATTTTGTCGAATCTTAGTACACCCCAACTGAGTGGGGTGCGCATGTCTACGGTTGCGCAGGACAAGGCAAAGTGTGTTCCGGTGTCTTAGTCCTTGTTGGCTATTAGCGTCGATACATTTTTTACTTTGTCCGTCTTGTTGAGCTAACCACTAAATTTCTGACCTAGGCTGTCGGCAAGATTCGAACTCACCTCACGTCGGTTGTGCGCTCAACGACCCGGCGCTTTTTAACACGCTAGGCCAACACCCGACCAGGGGCTTCCGGTCGAAATTATTTTAACATAATCCAATAAAATAAGTTTTTAACGAGACTGCTACACGTAAACTGATACCTTGGTTGCATTTTTGAGACGCGACCAATATAATAAAATTAATACTTTAAATCACGACATCCCACAAAGTGGTTAGGGCATCATATTAAATATTTTTTAAATATTTATTACCTTTTTTATTTAGAATCTTACATAAATTATTAAACGTATTTTTTTATCATATAATGTTTTATACTTTAAAAGGTGCTTACGGGATCACTTTCCGGCTGCCATTTTTTTATTTCTTTATTGATATTGACAAAATTTGGTAGGGTTGTTAGAGTAATGAAAAGTAATTTTAAAGTGTATACGATAGGCTTTACGACTTTCGGTTTCACCGGAAATGACTGGGATTTTTGATTTTTAAGTGGGACTCCCTGTATATTTTTGTTTTTTGGATTCTTCGGATCATTTTTAGTCAAAATGTAATATTTTAAAACACATTTTGGTCAAATTTTACTTTCAGAAAAATACGAAATCAATTTTATCTTTTAAACTTTTTAACTAGAGGGCTCTAACTTTACTTTTTTACCTCTAGCTCAAAAAATAAAATAGAACCATATCACTTTATAATATTTCTAAATGCAGTATTTTAAAGCGTACCCAACGATGTAAAATACTATGTTACATTATTTCATTTTCTTTTAAAAAACAACATTTATTATGTAGGTAAATGATCTTTTGAAATTAATGGAGTACTTCACAATTTATCGTAGTTGCCATCAAAACAGAAACTGATAAAATATGTCTTAAAAAAAATTGCTTGTGTTTCGTTAAAAGTTTAAAAGTATAATCAATAAATAAATAATTTTATGTTTAACAATGAAAAATTATTTAAATATCAAATTTAGCTTAAAATTATTTTAACACCGTAGGGAATACAAAAACCCATTTTTTTAATTTTTTAAACTTTTAAGGAAACACAAGCAATTGTTTTTCAACAAATTCTATTAGTTTCTGTTTTCATGGCAAAGTACGTCATTCAGTATCAAAAAGATCATTTACTTAACTATTAATTAGATTTTGTTTTTAAGAAAAAATAAAGTGTCGTCCATCGTCGGATTCGCTTTAAAAATACTGCATTTGGAAATATGAAAGTAATACAGTGAAATTAAAAAAAATAAATTTTAGAGCCCTCTAGTAAAAAAAGTTTAAAAAAGATAAAACCGATTTTGTATTTTTCTGAAAGTAAGTAAAATATGAGGAATGATTTTAGAATGATCATGGCACAGATTTGAAAATAATAAATAATTTTAAAGTAAGATTTCACCAAAATTTGTTTAAAAATATTGTATTTTGACTAAAAATGATCTGGAGAATCCAAAAACAAAAATATACAGGGTGCCCCATTTAAAAATCAAAAGTTCCAGTCATTTCCGTTAAAACCGAAAGTCGTAAAACCTATCATATACACTTAAAAATGTCTTTTTGTTAATATAACAACCCTACCAAATTTCGTCAGTATCGATAAAGAAATAAAAAATGGCAGCCGGAAAGTGATCTTGTGGGCACCCAGTATATAATTTATTAAGGACAAATATGGAGTTATCCAAATTATTTTTGCCAAACCACAAACAAAACGTTGATTAATCCTGGATCTGTATATTTGTCAGCACACCCTATGTTTTGGCACATAAAATATGTATTGCTAATAACAATAATTTTTCTTATGTTCGATTTCTCTTAAAGGAATTTAGCAATTTTTACATTTATCTTTTCAAATAATAAACGTTCATTTGTGCAATAAATAGAAATCTGTAGCAAGCTTTTAAATAAAGAATGTTTAACAGAAACTAAAAGGAATTACAAAACTGAACGCAGGTTTGTGAAAACAATTTATTTTTGGTTTATTAAACAAAAGATATCCACTGCAACATAAATTGCTAACTACAATTTTGTTAGTTTATAAAAAAAAAACATTATTTTTAAATTGATACTTTTGGTACTTCGTAGAATGTGAAACCAAGTATTAAACAATTTATTAGAAAGAATAAACATTTAATATTATATGTATATATATATGACTACATAAATCTAAAAAATGGTAGATATAATTTCGCTTATACCTACCTACGGCAATAAAGCTTTTAAAAATATCTTTTAATGGAGAAATAATATACAGGGTGTTTACTTCTTGATTTTTTTTTGAGTTTTTAATGTTTATTTGGTTTTTTTTCTTTACGCTCAAAGATAATAGATGAATAAGTATGTATGTATATGAAGTTAAAATGGGTGGCAAAATATAAATGAAACCTTGCATTTCTTCAAAGTAAAATCCCTATTTTTGCTCTTCATTTTTTTAATGACAAAAAAATTAAAAAAAAGGGAAAAAAATTTGATCTGCCACTTCAAATCATCAATTTTTAAAATTAAAGTGAAAGGGTCATGAAATTGTATGGAATTGGGGTGGAATTATATGAAAAAGTGGATTTGTGTTGTACACACATTCGTCAGTGGTTTACGCCTCAAAAAATAATAATTAAATATATCAATTTTTCTTACTTTTAAAAATATGGTCCCCCAAAATCTGAAAAATAAGTGTAAATTTCAATAAGGTACAGGGTGTTTCTTAAAAAAAAAACGTATATTTTTGTTGTACCTTGTGTATCTTAAAAGATAAAAGCATTCCGATTAATAATACGTTAATACACAATTAATTTAACAAAATGGTATTTTAATTTCTTTTACACGTTACAAAATAAAAACTTAGAAGAATGGAAATTTTCCATATTTTTAATGAAAGTTAAAAATTATTCTTTAGATTTGGATGGCAATATTGCCGAAACTAGTTGAGATTAATCTTTAAAAGGTTATATAATATACAGTGAGTCTACGTAAGTTGGCGTCATACAGAAAACTTTTTGTTATTAATTTTACAAAAAAAAAAAAAAAATTAAAAGTTCTGGTCCAAAATTTAAAAAGCAATTATAGGATATCAAATTGTATTAGTCATCTACGAGGTTTGGTTAAAAAAATAATTTTTGTTTAGGAATAACATACCTGTATCTTTGCTAATATCAAAAGTTGTTATAAGAAAATATGTTTAAAAATTAAAATGTCTTCTAAATGTACAATTTTGTTAATTTAATTTTTTTTTCTTTTTGCTAAAATGGAGAAAATTTTAGTTTGTATATTAGTACTTTGCATATTTTTTTTGTTTTGATTACACTTAATTTAAACAAAACTATTTAAAATCCTCCTATAAAATTAAAAATCTTAAAATGTATTGCAGTAATGTACAAATCAACATTTTTACCTATATCGCAAAAAAAAATATACTTATATGATTTTTTGAAAATAAACCAAATTGCATAATAAAAATAATTTTTGATTCTAAATCAGGTACTTTTCTCCTGAGCAAAAATTAAACTTTTGGCCAAACCTCGTTTAAGACTAATACAATTTGATATCAGATTGTCGCTTTTTGGTTTTGAACCTTGCAGATCTTTTAATAAAAATAATTATTTTTCGTAAAATTAATAATACAAATGTTTTTCAACTACAGCATTAACCAAATAAACAAGTAAAAAAGTTAAGAGATGTGTAAATTTATAATTTGACATCCAGTGCAGATTAATATACGAATGAGTTTTATTGGATATATAGACTCAATTTAACTTAATGTATATCCTAATATTATTTTTTTATTTAAAGTAGTAATATGTCTAGTTAAATACGAATATTTAATGAGCGAAAGCGAATTCTTTTGCCTTCAATTTAAACTAAAAAATGTTTAAGTTAAATTTGATTAAATGACCTAATATTCAATTTATTTTTTTGCACTTTAAGAACGATAAAGATACTGAAACAACAATTTATTTGGAAAAATGATTGGCAGAATTTTGCTACAATACAGTCTACGTTCTCTTTTTGATTTTTTTTTGTTACGCTAATGGAATATAATTAGCATAACAGTATTTGAGTAAATGCTAGTAACCAAATAGAAATAACTTTGGTAGATTATTTAAATTAAAAGTTGTTTTATTTAAACAAATGATCCGAAAAATATTTACATAAAGTAACTTATAACAATTATTTTCTAACGGATTTTTATTACTACTATTAGCCCAAACTTGATTGTTGGTTTATATACAGGGTGTTCAAAAAAAGGAAAGGAAATTTTAAGGGATCATTCTGCAATGTAAAATAATGTTAGTAAGTCCATTGACAAAATGTCGAAATCTCCCTGGTTACCAAGTTACAAGGGTTAAAAGTTCAATTTTTATTTTTGTTTTTTCGCCATATTACATTTATTTTTTGTACATTTCAAAGTTTTAGGATAAATGAACTTGTTTTTAATACCGCCAGAGGGCCCTTTACCTGAGTGTCCAGTAACTCAACCGACAAACTTTACACGTTTTTTTTATAAATAAGCAAAGAAAACTTGACATTGGCACTATGTTAGAAATGACATTGGTTGTTTTTGCAAAAAAATTTCTATGTGTACACTGTTGTACCAAGCAAATAAAGAACCGCTAATAATATAAAGAAATTATGGTTTATTAAAAAAAAATGGTAAATAATATACTGCAAACGACACAGAAAAAATACTGTGTAGTGTATAAATACTTTAAGAAACTTGGTTTTAAAATTAATTAAAATCATTAAGGTAGTTATATAAGATCAATTGTAGTTAATTTGTTTTCTGGTAGTTTAAATTTAAACAAAATATTATTTGACTTTTTTCCAGAATAAAATATTTACTAAAAAGATTTATTATTATTATTTTATTATTCTGGGGAAAATGTTATTTTGTTATACAGGATGTTTTCCAAGGGGTTTCCTTATCGCACCTTTAATAATAAACCAAAATAAGTAAAAAAACTTGTATTTAGACTTTTAGGCATAAAACGCATTAAAACCGGCCGGCATTTTATAAATATCATACATTTGCTGAAACCAATTCGGTTAAAATTTGGCAATGTTCTTTAAAGAAATAAGGCTTTTATTTACTTCTAGCCGGATGAAAATTACCCCAACCAATATTAACAGAAAAAATACTTTACTACTTTTAAAAGTATTTATATTTTTTCTGATTAAGACATTTTTTTGTTTTTTGTGTTTTCCCAGTACCTAATTTCGTTTTTGAGAAAAACAATTAAATTTACTTTAACTCAATCTAAAAAGTATCCAAAGACAACACACAGGAGACCGAAAAGTTGTATTTGTGGTTGCTTAATCGGAATAAAAATATAAAACTAAAACAATGTCAGTGGGGTACTTGTTTTTATTTCAATAATAATGGGTGTGGTGCCTACTAAGAGCCACTGAAATGTGATTGGTCCCATTAATTAGGGCTAAATTAGCGCATAATAAGATGTTAAAACTGTATCAAATTTTTACAAAATCGTTATAATGATATTTAAAATATTTATTAAACGTCAACTTTTAAAAATGTAACGGCTGTATCTCAAGAATACAGCAAGTCGCGACATATGTTCATAACAACTTTTTTATAAATGGACAAAAGAAATCGCCCATTAATGTTTCGTACCGTGAATAGGAAACACCATGCATAATTAATTTAGGCGGCATTGTGAAAAAAAAATGTTTATAAAAACAATCATCATTAAAAATACTAAAGGACGGGACATGTCTAAGTATTTTTTAATGAATTAATAATTTTTTATTTAATTTATTTATTTTAAGTAAAGATGTATACAGTTAATGAAGTCGTTCATGGGTAATGTGTGAAAAGAAGAGGGTCTAACGCAAATGCCGGCATGTAAACATTTCAAATAAAATGATGATGATGATAAGTGTACGGCCAGATTGAAGAGCGAAAAGCGTCAAGCGAGCAAGCGATTTTTTGCAGTGCAAAGTCTGCATGTTAATTCTCGCCCGCCCACTGGATGTCGGTGTGGTCACTTGCATTTGTGAATTAGGTTTTTAAAAAATTGCTGACCCGTTAACCACACGCATAGTGCATGTCGCTCTTTAGTCTGGCCGTATACTAATGGAACGGCCAGACTAAATACTCGCGAGCGACAAGCAAGCGATTGATTTTTCGCAGTTCGAAGGCTGCATGTTAATTTTTGCCCGCCCAATGACTGTCGGTGTGGCCACTTGCATCTACAAATTAATTACAAAAAAGAAAAAAATGGCAGAATTATTTCCACTACGTAGTTTTTCTTGTCATTCTTGTTGGATATTTATAGGCTTTCAGGTTACCGTAGACGTGGATTAAAAAAGAACAGTCTTGAAAATTAGGGATACATAATAAATAAATAATTTTTTGTATGTTGTTTTATGATAGGATTATTAATTGATAACTAACTAAATTAATATATTTTTGATTAATTCAAGCCTTAATTATTATTACTTAAAATCTCATTAGAACAAGGCGTCATTTAACAATAAGTTACTAATTAGGTCTACATGTTTAATGATAATTTCCAAAAATACTTGAAAAGAGGTATAATTAAAAATAAATAAAAATAAATGTCAACTTGTTAGAGAACTTTTATTTTGGTAAATAATTGACTGCTTCAAGGGCATGGCCAATCTCCAAATAAATATACAAAGTGGACGTAAATAGTCCAAACCCCTGCTAACTTTTGTACCCTTAATTTTTTCTTCTTTATAAAAGTTGGGTATTACTAATGTAAGGCTGTAAACTACTTTTTGACATAAAAATTATTTTTGCCACAATTAAAATGGTGGATAGGCGCCATCTTGGAAAAAAAATTAAATAAAAAGGGGGTCTTGTGGTACATTATTTTAAAGCTTCTGGTAAGTACTTTTTATCCTTAAATATAAAGTCAAAGTCATTAACTACAAAATGGCGGAATTTTAAAAATTACCTAAATACATGATTTGGATAGCCATATTTCCAAAACCTATAAAGTTGTACTGTTCATAATGTGGTATTTTCTAAAAGATCTTTTTAATATCTTTCCAGTGGTGATACTGATAATGACATAAAGGTTAGAAAAAAGTACCTATTTTAGTAATGAAGCACCCTCTTTATTTAATTACAATTAAAAACAGCTTTAAAAAAGTTTTAAGAAATAGCATATTAAGTACATCTAACATTAAAAGTTTCGTAAATATGGCCATCCAAAGCAAAAATTTAGGTAATTTTTGAAGTATCGCCATTTGGTAATAGGTGAAAATATTGACTTTATATTTTAAAGTTATAAAGTACTCTTTAGGAGCTTTAAAATGATATGCCACAAGAACCCCCTTTCCATTTAACTTGTTTTCCTAAGATAGCGCCCCCATCTGCCATCTTGATTGTTGCAACTATCTTGTTTACGTCAAAAAGTAGTTTATATCCTCCCATTGGTCATTCCCTGATTGTATAAAGAAAAATTTGGGGTAAAAAAGTTAGCAGGGGGAATAATACTACTCTCGTGGACTCCCATTATCTTTATTTTTAACTTATACACGACGTTTCGAATAGTAATTATTATATATATATATATTGTTTTTTAAGTATCGTTTCCAATTAGTTTGCCGCTCACTGTATATATATATATATATATATATATATATATATATATATATATATATATATATATATATATATATATATATATATATATATATATATATATATATATATATATATAGGTACTTTTATTTCTTTGTTATTATCAAGTGAATAAATTTTTATTTTGCTTATAGTTTCATACATTAAACAACGATTAAAAAAAATACAAATTAATTAATGCATCAAATTTTTATGGCATATTCTACGTTAAAAATAAGCCCTACTTTCCCATATAAACATATGTCCGAAAACGCTTCCTTTCAGAAATACAAGGTGTTAAACTACTAAGAAAAAATTATTATAATTTTTAAAATACTCTATATATTTATTTGGTATTTGGTACATTGTTTATGTATGGAGTATTTTTTGGATAAAAATAAAATTGTTTTTGAAATCCCCATTAAATTTGGAAAAAATTTGAGATTTTAACTTTCGCCCAGCGAAAATAATGACAACAATGTTAAACATTATTAACATAAAATTTCAAATTATTTTTCTGAAGTTTTTATTAACAAATTTGTCATGCATCAAAGTGGTTTTATATTTTTTTAAAGTCAAAAGGTCAAATTAATTTCAAATTAATTGGAGATTTTAGTAATAATTTTTATTTTAGAAAAAGCAGTAGCGCCCTATTTGTTTTTAATATTTTAAACAAAAATTGTATGGATGCCACTGGTTTAAAAAAATATATTTTGAATATTTTCTTTTGCTAATGCTAAGCAATGCACCAAATACCAAATAAATATTTAAAGTGGTTTAAAAATAATGAATAAAAAAATGTTTTTTTTCTTAAAATTTTTAACACCCTGTATCGCTAAAAGGAAGCGTTTCCGGACATATGTTTATATAGGATACTAGGGATTTTTTTTAAATGTAGAATATGCCATTGTTTGATATATGAATTTCGCAATACCCTGTATATCACCATAGGTGTACAATTTAAAGGATCTTTTGTTTTTATAATCTGTTACACATTATCTTATTTAAAGATTTTTTGATCAGGTAAACATTTTTTTCTTTTTTTAATTCATATAAACGGGAAAGGATATTTGGGAATTGCTATCTTTTAATCCTAAATCAGATTTATAATAAAACTAATAAACTTTCTTTTGGAGCCACCAATAGCAAGCTAACTATCGACAATGTCGAATACCTTTTTAACATTTTGTTCGACACATCTTTTATGTAACTTAGGTCAGGGAGCATTAATGGGCACAAGTTTGGTGTAATGTTTCCAAGAGTCGTGATAACTTTTCATAATAGACAAAAATACAACATCAATTAGGATAGCCCCACGTTGAGCGTTAATATATACTGGGCCCCATTTGTACAAAAAAGGTTGAAGAAATTCTAATAACAAAATTTATAAGGGTTAATACATAGTTCAGTCCAAAACAACTTAGTAGGTAAAAATGAATAAACGAATACCTCTAGGAGCAAATTTAAAAATTTCAAATTTTATTGCAACAGGAAATCCTAGAAAATTTCTAATATACTAAGGGTCAACTGGTAAAGAAAGATGGTCGACCAGTCAATGATTTACTAGGGGTTTTTATAGGGGCAATCAAATCTAATAAAAATATGCCAAAAATGATCCTAAAGAATACAAAATGTTAAATAGCGGTAAAATATATAATACTTATATTTTCAAGATAATTTGATCTGAAAGGGGCGTTTAAAAAATCCTGTTTGAAATACTTTGTAAATAGAAAATATTATACCAGATTTTTTTTAGCAAAATAGCATTTAACATTATTTTTTTTAAACATATTTTTCTGTAAGGCCAGCCGCGCGGATGTCAATATTTGGCGCAGCCAGTTGAGGTCAGCCAAAGACAATTATAGTTTCACTATAGACTTCCAGAACAATGCTAAATTTTTGGTCCTCAGTTTGGACGCTGGCTTGGCTGAATTTATGAAGCGGCAAAGTTTACGTACTGTTTACGTGTGTATTCGATGGATACCCGCTTCATAAGTTCCACCAAGCGAGGGTCCAAGCTGATGACCAAAAATTTAGCAGTGTTTTGGGTGTCTATAGTGAAACTACAATTGTCTTTGGGTCAGCCAAATTTAGCAGCAAGTGTAGGAAAGTTATTTTTATGCTGAGTGCTTGAGGCAGACGTAGAAAAGGCAATAATAATCTACCTTTTAAGTCGACCGAACCGAAAAAAAGCGATACTGGATTTATTCTCTTCTACGGCTTCCTACGCGATCAACTCGTTTGTAATGGCTGCCACAACCGCGAATAGTTGGGGCCACTATGTCTAGTGCGTTCGCCCAATTTAAACTTAGAATTTGAGTAGGCTTTCGCAGTCAAGCTGCTACAGACAGGCTGTCTAGTGCGAGGCAGGCCTAATGGTCTACACACAAAATACCTATAATGCTGTGTTTACACCACACGTGTGTTAAGTCTGTCGTTTTTTTTTAACAAATATTAAAAACTAAAATATATTTATAACGACCTTTTAAAATATGAATTGGCTAGGGTGCGTATAAATAGTAGATACTAAAAAATATATTAAGAGTTCTTTTATATTATATTCTACATTTATTACTTACAGTTTTTAAATAAATTGCGGAATACAAATGGCAGGGGGATGACTTACCTGAAAAAAATAATACATCAACCATACAAAGTTAAATTATAATTTAAAATATTTAAGTTTGTTTTACACAAGGTTATAAAATGCTAAGGGCCTTATTTTCTTAAATAAATTTTAGTAAACATTATCTTTACCTTGTATAAATACAATGATGTTTAAATAAATAAAAAAATTTTTTAATTAATCAAAATAATAATAATAATAATAATAAGTTATTTATATCAAAAGCATACAAATTTACAATATAACTTAGTGTTTTGAAATAAAACGAGTTAATACATTGCACGGATAATTTTTAAGTTTTATATGGTGATTTTTTTGTTGAACAATTTTTACTCATAAGACATAAACTTTTATGTGTATTATAAAAAAGAAAATTAAGTTCCAAAAAAATAAACATAGAGGTGTAAGACATCTTAAGGTTTAGGTGTAACAAAAATGAATTTTTGTTTCAAAATGTGTATTTAATAAAACTAACTCATATTGATCCACTTATAATACATTTTTTTTATTATTAATAAATGTTTTTTAGCATTTAAATAAAAAGTCGATTAAACAGAAAGTAAGCGCTATATAAAAAAACTTCAAGCTTCAAGTAGATGTTTTCACGGTAATTTAAAATACCAGTAAAAATAAATCCGTATAAATAATTAGACTCTATATGGTCAGAAATATACAGAGTGTCCGCCTAAGTTCTCTACATATGATAAACTTTTTAATATTAATTTTAGGAAAAAAGTTATTCTCTATAAAGATTTCTGCATGATCTAAAACCTTAAAAGCAATCATATGTAGAGAACTTGGGTAGACACACTGTAATTTTCTTTCGACCACATGTGTAAATAGCACATATCACACTATTTTTATGCATAAAAATGTCTTATATCACATAAGAATTGCAAAGTACTTTACAACACTAGTGTGATATATGCTATGACGTCATTCTAAAAGATTGTATACATATCTTACGCGAGCCAGAACAAAAAACAGCTGTCATCCATGTCATATTGTTATTTAAAATAAATTTAGAGTTATCAGGTTGTGAATTGAAATTACATTGAAAAAATCATGCAAGAATTTTAAGGTGAGGACCTTTTTAAATTTTAAAATGATTAAAGTTATACAAATCTACTTGGTAAATGATTATCGATATATACCGCAGTGAGGAGAAGTATGTATCACTTTAGTGTTGCAAAGTTTTTAATTGTTTTCCTATATTTTCTATGAAGCCAAACAAATTAAAAATTTCGTTTTTAGTAAATAATTTGTGGTCGTTGGAAAAATAGTGTTCATTACTTGTGTGAAAATGATTTTCTTACACTCGTGGTTTGTCACACTCGTGTGAAATTAGTTTTAACACTTGTAATGTAATATATTATTTTAATTTAGAATTTATGACAATGGCAAACAAGGACAAGAACACAAATTTTTCGTTTTATCAGAATTAATCGTACCATAAAAATAATGTATTTTAGTTAATAATGTCATGTTAAAATTTGCAAATAAAATAAACAGTACATAGTATTAAAATTTTTATATTAATTAAGGAGTAACCCAAGTTTTTTGCTGACCAGTGTAATATTGAATCTTAACTTCCTTTATGAATACCCCCATGCATTTAAATTTGAAAACTAAAAGTAAAAATAGAATTATTATTATTAATAAATTCATTTTTATTTTATTGTTTTAGTAATGGTAATATTCAGACATAATCATTGAATTGTTTATGTAGGAAACGTGCGTGGCTAAATTTAATATGTGTAATAATTATAACTAATTTAATTTGCTGCGTATTGCTTTTATTTGGGCTAATTTAAACACTTAAGAAAAAGGCGTAATACAATGAGGTTTTTTGTAATTAATTAATAAAATTATTCTTAAGTTTTTTTTTGTTGAAAGGACCATACTATGATAGTACGAGAGCTAGTGAACCCTCTTTGTAACGTTAGACCTGCTCGGAGCTGTCAGCTTGACATAGGATTTAGTTCATTTATATTGACGTTTAAAAAAAGTGACCGGCGTTTTCGATGAGCACAAGTACCTGCCAGGCGAACCGAAAGGTGTGGCTGATTTGGATAGCCATATTTCCAAAACTAATAAAGCTTGATGTACCTAATAGTGTTTTCTTAAAGCTCTTTTAAAGATATTTTTAACGGTGATACTGGTGATAATATACAGGGTGGAAAGAAAGGATTTTTGTGAGACACCCTGTATAATTTATTACCATTAAAAAGATCTTAAAAGAAGCTTCACTACATTTAATATGTCTATCTTTTAAAGTTTCGGAAATATGGCCATCAAAATCAGCCACACCTTTCCGTTCGCCTGACAGGTACTTGTGCTCATCGAAAACGCGTGTCATTTTTTTAACTTTACTATAAATGTACTAAATCCTAAAAAATTTTAAGCTTACAGCTCAAAGTTTTGATGTTTTTATTTTTTTTAACTTTCAAAAATATACAGGGTGATGATGTGCACGGCTGATGACTGACAGGTGATGATTTTCGTACTTAGCATGCTATGACTTATCATTATACAAATTTCCAGCCTTAAAGGTCTAACGTTACTCAAAGGCCTTACTAGCTCTGGGACTATGATCAGTTGTTGTGCATACAACTTTTGCTAATAGGAATCACACATCCGTTTACCAAATAAAAACTATTTATTAATACTATATTATTAAAACAAAGGTATCGTTATTGGGTTACCCTAAAAGTATTCTCAGGGCTATAAATAATTATAAAATAAAAAAATAATAATAATAATTTTAAAATTTCTGAGTCACTCTGTATAATAACTAATAAATTTTGTAATTTTTTCCAATTTAAAATATAAAGCCGTAAAAATGTTCAAATCTTAAACTTTAAAGAATAATTATTTTATATACATTCTGTTTTATTTACCTATGGTGCGGGGGACGCCCACCAAAATGGCCATCACCAGCCGCCGCTGTCTAACTATCAAAAGGAAAACAAAAATAGGACATTCGAAAAGCATCCCGGGGGGGGAAATTATCCCCTTAGCCCTCCCCGATTTGCGCCAGTGCCCCAGCAGCAGTTATACGGAAAGGATATTAAAAGTCCCCTCCCCCTATCTTTTAAATGGGAAAAGATATCGATATCGGGTAAAATTTGGGTAAAAAAGTGTAACTTAAACTACTTTTTGGCATGAAAATGATTTTGATTTCGTAGCCTGGTGCCAAGGGGGCACAATCAACTCTTTTTTAAATGGAAGGGTGGGTCATGTGACACCTCGTTTTAAAGGCATTTTGATTCTCTATTCATCACCGTTTTATTTTTAAAAATCGGCCAATCCGTTCTAGAGTTACAAGCGTTTGAAGTAGCTTCGATTTGTACATACAGTACGGTTTTAAAGGCATTTCAATAACCCACTCAACGTCTTTTTGTTTTCAAAATCGGCCCAGCCGTTCCAGACTTACAAGCCAATTCTATTAAAACCGCATTGAATTTACACTATTTAGGCCAAAGTTAAAACGGTTTTAAGTCTGGAACGGCTGAACCGATTTTTAAAAACAAAGTAGCGTTAAGTAAAGAATCAAATGATCTTAAAAACGAGATGCTCCATGACCCTTCGTTCCTTTAAAAAAGTGGATAGTGTCCTTTTGGCACTAGGTCACGTGTCCACAATTATTTTTATGCCAAAAACTAGTTTAGGTGACACCCTTTTACCCAATATTGATATTTAGTCACATTCAAAGAAAAGGTGTGGGAGGACTTTTAATATCCTTACTGTATAGTTTAATAAATATATCTTAAATACCTAGCCATTTTTTCTTATAATAGTATCTATGCCATTACCTTACCATTACAACATAGTCCATTTGAAAAACACATTCACTTTTTGTTTTTAATAAATTTTTCGAAGATCTTCGACGTAAACACTTTTTATTATCTAGCTTCATATTGTTACAACAAAGAGTATTACTATAAATAAGACACAAAAATTATAAACATGGTATCGCAATGTATTGCAAAAATGTTTTAGCGGATTTAACTTTTTATAATTTTATTATTTTAGGAAATTTAAAAATATCTAAAATAAATAGATGCGAACCAATCAGAAGAATGAATGCTCACTTGGTTGTTTACGTATCATCTATAAACCTGTTCATCGAATTCAGTAAAGAACTGTGAAAAGTAGATTTACAAGTAATATTTTAATATTATTAAAAACATAATGTATTTTTAATTTTGATAAATTTGGTTCACGATTACTTTATCACGTAGCTGTCATAGTAATTTTTTGATATACCGACTGTTTCTCACAGGTGGTTCACTCCAATAACTTTTTTAACTTTTTCGATGGAAAAATGAAATTTATCTCATAGTTATTTGACACATTGGTAAATTGGTTGATCTATTTACTTGTTTTCTATTACTGTCTATTTAACTGGAAACGACTGCCGATTTAAAATTTTAAATGACACCACTGATATATTTTATCTTATTTTAATAGAAGATGACATTCTGAATACACACAACGACACTTCTGCTGTCAAAAAATTATTATTTTAAATTCCAATCTAAAGTGCCATGATTAAACTAAAATAGTTTATTTTAAGTCAAGTTGTCATGGAAAAATAAAACTAATCGTCTTTTTTTTTATCACTTCTCAGACGAGTCAAAGATGGCAAAATCCTATTTATGATCATAACTCCTTTTTTCAAATGAAACGAGGCTGGTTCGTTAGCGAAGTTTCATTACATGCTTTTTTGGTAAAAACCTTTTCTGAAATACCGCTTAATGGTACATAACAATGTATTTACAATAAAACTGTCTTTTAGAATATGCAAACGAGCCACCCTCGTTTCATTTAAAAGAATAAATATATCAACCAATTCCAAATTATGTTAAATACCGACTTACCAAATTCCATTTTTCTATCTTTAAAGGTAAAAAGGTTATAGGGGGAATCATCTGTGAGAAACATCCGGTATAAGGGTTAAAGCAAAATACAACCAGAAATACTATGACTATAATAAAATCTATATTTTTCTAATAAATATCAAATACACAAAATTTTTATCAAGAAACACTTTTGTTCGAAAAATGAAATTAATTTTTTATTCATTTGTCCTCTTGTAAAGTCCATTGGTGGACAGTCTCTATATTATACGCTGGTATAGTTTAGTAATATTATTTTTAGTTTGTCTTCCTTAAATAAGTTAAATAATTTTAACTTGCCTTCCACATATCCAAATTAGGTTCAGGTAGTGAGCACAGCACCTGAGTTTACAATCCTTGAACCTCGTTAATTATTTAAATAGAAGACCAAAATTTACCTTTTAATTTACATTTTTATTTATGAAAATTAAACGTCCATTATTCTTTTATTCATCCCCCCGTAAGAAAGTCTCAAGGATATAATATGTTGTCAGATAAAATCATCATCACAGGCGCTTTCTATGTATTAAACAAAATTATTTATTATTTTATTAAAGTCAGTCTTTAATTAATTAAATTTTATATTTGTTTTAATTTTTTTCGTATTAAACTATTTTAAATTTATTTTTTAAATTATTGTGTTTTTCAATATGACGTTGTCATTAAGAAACTATATTGTCAGTAAAGGCATAGTAGAAGTTTTTTATTTTTCTGACTAACCTATTATTTATGTAGCTCATAATTTATTAAATTTTCGACTGGGTCTTACTATTTTATTGCCAATAAATAAACATTCTGTGTGTCAGAAAGTTTATATGCCTTTTTATTGGTTTGTGTATGCATTAAAAATATGCAATATCTTAGAAACAAATTTAAAGAAATACAAAGTAAAATACATTTTAAAAAAGCTGGTTTAAAATTTGAAAAAGAAAAAACAAGAATGCGTCACCTTTGAAAGCAACAAAAATAATATCTACAATCTAAATAAAAAGTTGCTAAAATAATGTGTTTACAGAATTAAAAAATCATTAAAAATAAAAAAGTTTTAAAGGACTAAAAAGCGGATGAAACTAAAAAACAAGCGAGAAAACTACGCAAGATAGCGAATTGCGGCATTTACCAGTAAATTTGGCTAGAAATTTAAGTCTCGCCAATGGGGGTTGTTTTGGTGTAAAACATGCAAATACATTACTTTTATATAAAAAGCGTCGAATTTCATTACCCCTGTACCGGCTGTAAAGTTACATACAAAATAAACTATAATATTGGTTTCTCGGGTTGATTCTGTAGTTTGGGAACTGTTTCAAAATGTACAGGAATCACAAGAAGATGACTTAAAAAGAACACCCGAAATAATATCACCATTAAAAAGATGTTTCAAAGAGCTTTAAAAATACTACCTAAATGTAATATATCTACTTATCTATCTTTATTATTTTCAGGAATAAGGATATTTAATATTTTAAGCACTATTAAAATAACACCTATTAAATATGTTATTTTTGTAACGTTTTTTACAATATCTTTTTAATGATGATTTATTATACAGGATATTTCATTGAGAAAATCATACTTTTGTCATGCCCTGTATATCTTAAGCGATAGAAGCATTCTGATGATATACTATGCAGTATGTCTACGTAAGTTGGCGTCATATTATGGGAAACCATTTAAACAAAATATTATTTGGCTTTTCCCCAGAATAAAATTAAAAAGTTTATAATATAATAAACTTTTTAATTTTATTCTGGAGAAAAGCCAAATAATATTTTGTTTCAATTTAATCTCCCAGAAAACCAAATAAAGCATAAAATGGGAAACTATTTTATTATTAATTTTACATAAAAAGTTCTGCATAGTCCAAAACCTAAAATGCAACCATCAAATATTATATTGTATCATTCATATATAAGTTTTGGTCAAAAATTCAATTTTTGCCTTAAAGGAAAGTGCCTGTATTATTGCTAATATCCAAAATTAATATAGATAAAAGATGTTTTAAATTTAACATTACTTCCTAAATATGCAATTTTGTTCAATTACAATTTTTTTTTGCAAATAATTATTGAGAAAATTTAATTTTGTACAGTGTTTATTTCAAAGTGTCTAATAGCTGATAAATATAAAATGTATTAGATTTATAAAAATATGAAATATATTGAATTAATGTACAAACCTAAATTCCACTTTCGCAAAAAAAATATTTTTTTTTTAAATAAACAAAATTGCATATTTAGAAGTAATTTTTAATTTTAAACATATTTTTTTTTATAATAACTTCCAGTATTAGCAAAAAATACAGGTACTTCAATCTTAAACAACATTTACATTTCTGGCTAAACGTCGTAGATGACTAACACAATTTAAAAATCGGAGGGCTCCATTTTAGTTTTTGGAATATGCAGAACTTTTTATAAAGAATAACTTTTGTCGTAAAATTATTAATAAAAAAAGTTTTCCATATGACGCCAACTTTACGAAGACACACTGTATATACTACAGAATCATTCCAACAAAACAGCATTCTTATTTCTTTTATACGTCAAAAAAATTTATAGGAGGATGAAAATTTATTACGTTTCTTGGATTTGAATGGCCATTTTCTGAAAGTATTTGAAATGAATATGAGGAGCCTAGTTTCAAAGTGTACAATCTCCATTTATACTTTTTTATAGAACAGTGAGATAAACTGTCCCAATAATTTTATTTTGCAGCTCTGAATAAGTCAGACAATCATGATCGTCAGGCAAATTCGGAAATTTTAAATCGTCGGGCAAAATACAAACAGAAATAAGTGATAAATGTCATTAGGTCATCCCTTAGAATAGTGTCACATTAGTCAATAAAAAATTAACCTTGATTTCAGATATATAATTTTAAATATTAAACAACAATACACTTAATGATATAAAATAATGACATCCGATAGTTACTTTCCAATGCTAAGAGTTAGTTATAAATTCATGCAAGCATTAAAGGCTGAAAGATTGTAACTACACAAGTATTTATTTATTTATTTTTGTTTAATTTCTTGTTATAGGTTTGTATGCATGTGTGAATATGGCAAGGTCATAATTATATAATAATATAGTATTAAATTACCATATTGTTGTATCATTATTGCAAATTAAAAGTATAGTTAAGTAGTTATTAGCATTGTTGCCAGCTGCCAGACTTATACGTTACAATTTTCTGTGTTACCAAAAAAATTAAAGCTCAAAGAAGGCCAAACAAATACAAATAAAAATATACAGGGTGTTCCATAAGAAAAGAAGTTGGGTAATTTCCTTAAAAACTGCTTAACATAGAAAACAACCACTGATCTCGATGGATTCCCAATGTTATAACCTGCGCGAAACAAAAGTTACATTTCATGGGCGAAAAAACCGGTTTGTGCGCAAGCCAGTTGAGGGTAAACGTATCCGGCGCCAAACAAACTATTCGCATTATAGGTAAGAAATTGTTGACGGCGCCCTGATTTTCTGTTCGAAGTACGGTAGCTAATGAGCGTTACGGTCAGACCGCGGACGAAGGGTACGGGGTGCCGGTGTTTGTATTTTGCCACGGCTTTTAAGTGCGCATGTTCGTCCACCCACTGCGCGAGGTCGTAAAAATCCGAAAAATGCTTCTTGCCACTGCGGATCTAAATGTATGTTATCTATGAAAACAACGAATAACAATACAACATTCTACGAAGAAGCTACATAATTACCCTTTTTAAAGTTTTTTTTTTTTAATAAATTTAACAGCAAAAGAGTTGAAAAAAGTTATATAATAGGCAAAATCTGAAAATTATCCTGTAGCTTTGAGATGGTTCGCTCTGACTCTCAACGCCTCAAATCTATTTCTCAGTTGTTAGTTTTCACCTGTGTAGTACCTTAACGTAAGCCTTTTTAAACTTTCTTATAATTTTTTTTAAATTTTTGTCTTTAAAGTTAAAGAATTTACTTGATAACAAAGTAAAAACACCTTAATAAAAGAAAACAAAACTTGTTTACTAATCGGACACTACGCCTATTTGGATGATTTTTGGCATACGAGGGGGTTATTTGGAGCGTTGATTACGAATCTGAATTTTTAGTCGGCAACCTTTGTTTTCGAAATTTCCATCATCAAACTTAAAAAGCAAATTTACTTTATTTTTACTATATTTCTCCTTCTTATTGCAAATAATTCCTAATCTAAAGTTGAATTGTCACTCAATATTTCATTTCCACCTCTAATAAACCCATTTTCCAATTTTTTTACTTCTTTTTTTCCAAAATTGTAAAGCTTCACTTTAAATTACAATAGCCATGGCGGAGCCATAGCTATCGGTATTAACCAGGGAAAATGATGAATTTAGGTTAGTTTTCTACTCAAGATTATTGATAAATACTAGAGAACAAAACGTTGTCGATTAAAAAGTCTTTTAGATTCATAATCAGCGCTCCAAAAAATCCCCGTGTGCCAGAAATCATTAAAATTGGCTTGCCCGTGTCCGTGTCCAACAAGTAAACAATTACTAAAACTTTGTGATTGGCTAAATGGCTAACCAGCCAAGGCAAAAAAAAATACTAAAACTTTTTTATATAAAATTAGTTGCAAATTGTCAGTTGTTGTTAATAAACAATTCCAAAAACAGCCGTATTCATTAGCCAAAATACGAATTATTTAAAACTAAGTATTTTAATCCAAGGTTTCGCGAATGTTGACCCAAATTCGAAATTTGTTCTGATGGAGTGTGTCGTCTAATCCAATAATTATTTATCATCAGTTTTGCATTAATTATCAGATTAAAATTCAAACGGGTTTTCGTGACATAATTTTTTTTACAAGGTATATACAGGGTAAATGATCTAAATTTGGGGCAATTATATATCGTGTTTTAAATTTTACGAAACTATTATTGACTTCATTTAACGCATAACAAGAAATTACAATAACACAATTTTTTAAATGGTCATTACAATATAAAATAATTAATGTTTTAACAATTACTTATAATAACATATTTATTCATTTTTAGGAACAAGCCAGCTTACTTGTTTAACATGTATAAAAAAATATAAATTAAATTTAAAAAAAATAAGTAAGTATACAAAGTGGACCATTAGAAGTGAAACAACTGGTTACATGTTTTATTTGCAATTGGTCAGAACATTTTATTTATTTAAAAGTTATTTGCAGTAATTAGTTTTATGTGAAGGTCTACTAATCAAATGGATAAATTGCTAGTTAAGAATAAGGTAAGGCGGCCCCATTTTAAAATATATAGGGTTATTTTTAAGTTTTAACACTGTATATAGATATATATATATATATATATATATATATATATATATATATATATATATATATATATATATATATATCTATATACCGGTTGACAACTAAATTACTATCCCAGCAATTTATTTTCTTCAGTGCAACCGTATAGTTTTCAAATTTAGGTGCGTTATATTGTATCACCTGATGACAATTTAGGATATTATTGTTTGTGTATTTCGTCCGGTTTAACCGAAAGTGATATAAACTTTGATATTTTAAATGAAACACTCCTGTATATTTTTTTAGATTTAAATTCTGACAAGTATATTTTTTTGGGTTTTGGAGAAAATGGCGTTTGAAAATGTCCAAACGACAGCACAATATGCAGTTTTTGTTTGTAATATATATATATATATATATATATATATATATATATATATATATATATACTTATATATAATATAAACAAAATGCTTTCTTTAAAAAAATACCAGTCACGTTCGAACAAGATTTTCATTGAATTTTTTTGAAGAAAAAATAGTACTCCACTGCTTTTCTTCGAATTATTATTATTTTTAAAATACTCATTTACTTTGGAGTTAATTTTAACACCACTAGATACCGACTTTATTACAATATTTTAAATATATAATTATTATTAATTTTTTAATGTGACACCTCCTGAATCTTAGTTGATATCAACTTTTGTACGAGTACGAAAGTAAGTTTGAGTTAAATCGCAATATTTTAACTTCACAACTCTCCAGTTGAATTTTGGTCCTATTATTTAAGGAACCACCCTGTGTATTTTTTAAAAACTACCAATAATACAGTTTGAGGCCATGCCCTTACTGTCATCAGGAATAAAAATTGCTAATAAAAGAGTTTTCTACTTCTTGAACACATTGGTAGTTTGTGATATTCTGAAAAAATATCAAAGGTTCTAGGATTTTTAAAACAAAATATTAAACAATATAACACTTAAAAATGACTTACTAAATATCTTTAAATTTATTTGCTGATTTGATACCAAAACAAAATAAAATAAGATGTTAGCCACTCTGTATACAAACATTATATTTTCGTATTGTAAATTATTTTATACGTTTTATAGAAACAGGTTTGACGATTTGCCAAACATGTTAATAGAACTAAGAACTGCTAAATTATTAAATGAAAAATTTCCAATTGGGTAAGATATCTTTGAAACTATAGAATCCTTAATTGTGGTTTGCTAAACTAACAATAACAAATAGAACATGTTATTTGAAGTAATATTAACTTCATTTTTATTAGTGCTATGTTTAATAGTTTCATCTGCATTTTTACTGATTAGGTACGACAATTATCATAAGATGTGTAAAGCTTGCCGACATGATTATTCGTTTAATTAGCAAATATATTATTTTTTTACAGCTTAATAGGTAGTGCTACAAATAAAATTGCTTTATATATTTATTATTTGTGTTGCTGTTTAAATGTACCCCCTCTTAACTTTTGAATTGTTTGGTATTTTTCATGAAAATCTAAGAACAATAGTAAGAAAACATAAACCAAATTTTGGATAGAAAATGACAGATTGTAAATATCAAACTACCAGCTCGGCGCCATTGTAAAAAAAATGGAAAAGGGGTCTTGTGGCGCATAACGGAGCATAATTTTAAAGCTCATGATGAGTATTTTATATCTCCAGAGGATAGGGTCAATATCTTGGCCTACTACAAGAGGGCGAGTTGCTTTAAAAATTACCTGAATACATCATTTAGATGGCCGTATTTCTGAATCCAATAAAGTTAGATACACTTAATGTGGTATATTCTCAAAGCTCTCTGTTGATTTATTTAATGGTTGTATTGGTAATAATATACAGGACAGGACAAAAAGTATAGACTTTTTTAATGACGCCACCCTGCATATTATATCACCATTAAAAAGATATCTCAAATACCTTTAAGAAAATACCACATAGGTATTATCTAACTTTTTAAGTTCTAAGAATATGGCCATCCAAATAAGGTATTTAGGTAATTTTCAAAGTACCGCCATGTTGAGGTAGTTGAAGATATTTACCTTATAATCTGGGGTTCTGGGGTTATAAAGTACTCGTCTGGAGCTTTAAAATAATGTGTCTACAAAACCTTCCTTTCCATTTAATTTTTTCTTCAAAATGGCGCCCAACTTTTAGTTTGACATTTATATCTGTCATTTCTTGCCTAAAATTTTGATTTATGTTGTCTGTTTTAAAGTTTTTAAATTTTCATGGAAAAATACCAAACAATTTAAAAATTCGGACAGGAAGTCCTGACTTTAGACAAGCACTGTATATTAATGACAACTTAAAATGTCACTGTGAAAAAATATTAAATAAAAAGGAGAATCCTGTAGCACATCATTTTTTAGCTTTTAGCGAGTAATTTACAACCCTCGAATATAAAATCAATACCTTGAGCCACTACTAAATAGAGGTAATTTAATATAATAATTATTTAAATACCCACTTTTTGAATAGCAATGGAATATTTTTAAAAGTAATAAAGTTATATATAATTAATGACATTTTCTGAGTTTTTTAAACATCTTTTAAATTATGAATATGGGCGGTATTGTACATGGCAGTAAAGAAAGTACTTTTTATAATAAAACAATTTTTATGTTTATTATATCATCATTAAAATATTTATAAAAGAGGTTTAAAAAACACATTATTTATATCTAAAATTATTAGTTTCAGAAATATGAGCATCTAAAATTATTTATTAAGTATTAGGTATTTAGGTATCAGAGGCGTAATGAAAGGTAGAAAGTATATATAAGCATCGTTTTGTATGGTTAAATCTAAGACAATTGTAGTTTCACTATAGACTCCCAGAACAATGCTAAATTTTTGGTCATCAATTTGGACGCTGCTGCTTTGAAGCGGCAAATTATACGTACTGTTTACGGGTACTCATGGATACCCGCTTGATAAATTCCACGAAGCGAGCGTCCAAGTTGATGACCAAAAATTTAGCATTGTTCTGGGTGTCTATGATGAAACTACAATTATTGTCTTTGGGTAAAATCCAAAATGGACTAAAACATTTTTAAAGGACAAAAAAGGTCATCACCTTAAAAATAACCCTTTTTCTTACCTAAACATGTTCTACTGCACATTTTATAACAAAAAATTGGTCTTCAATTTACAAAGGTTACTTTACGAATCCTTACAACATTTTTGAATATTCCTATCTACGCCAATGTTTGTAGTAGGTGCAAGTATTTACTTTATATTTTACAGTTATAAAGTACTTGTCGAAAGTAAAACGTTTTTAAAAATTCTGAATCTAACATAAGGCATTTTCAAAAATTGATTTAACGCTAACCCGACCTATGATAACCCCGTTTAAAAAAGGATCGGCCGATCATTACCCGTGTTCATAAATTGATCGGATCCTTAACACGGGTTGGATCCTGCTGACCCAGGTTAAAGCCAGGGTTAGTCGGGTTAAACAGAAATGTCAAAATCAGCTCTTTTCTTTTTTAGATTTTAATAATTGGTTATGTTTATTACAAAAAGATAAAGTTTAAAAAAGCAATAATTTGATATTTATTGATTATTAACGGCTTAAATATTGTTAAAATTTTTAAAAATTAATCACGACCAAGAACAAAGCAAAAGGGTTATGTTTTGTTTTGATACAAGTCCTATGAATTAAGGTCAAATGGAACATTGATGATTAGGAAAATAACGACAATCCCAGTGATTCTTGAAAACAGCTGATTGGATTTACTCCCACCTATTGGATCAATTTTTGAAAATGCCTATAATAGTTCTATGGCTGTCGTTTTTATGTGTTTGTAATATTCTGATTATTTTTTTCATAAAAAACTCCAAATATAAAGTAACTAATTTCACATGAAAAACAAAAAGAATATATCTATATGTATGTTTACCACAAACATATCCAGTTTTCTCTGTTATTTTTTATTTTTAGAATCGTATTTCCGTACAAATAAAAAAAATATGTTGACGTGACTACAAGGTTTTTTTGCCAATTTTGATTTAAAAGTTCTAGAAATTTTGTTATAATTTAAAAGTGTAATATAAGTTTATTATACTTAGGTATGCCTTATCTTGGCTTTAAAGTCTTTTTGATGTTATTTTGAAAAATGTGTAAAATACTTAAAGTTATACAAATTGCAACAAAAACAGCAGTAAATAAGCTACATAACTTTTGGAAGACACTTAGAGATCCTAATGATATTCAAAATACATAAATCATTTATTATAAACTAAATAAATGTTGTTAAAATTTTGTTTTTCTTTAGTTACAGTTGTTTTAATTTAAAGAAACTTTTACATGAAGTCTATGGTATTTCTTTGTAAAATAGTTTAGTTTTATTTTAAGATATGCATATACATTTATTTATGAGACCATATGAAAGCGCGAATTATAAGGCCAACTGTTTTTAAAACTTAGTTATTTATGGTTTTTGGCAACGATGACCATAGACGAAAAAATCAGTTATTATTACATAAGATTTTATAGTAACAAATTTAAAAATTATAAACACTATATAAACAAAGAAAGTAAAAGAGTATAGCAATTTATTTTTAAAAGTAATTTTGTTGCAGAAGTAATTTAGCAAAACTTATGTATATATGAAAAAAACATACCTTCGTATAAAAGTACTTCCAAAAACCTAAACCTGGCACGTCTGTCTTTTTTTCTTCTAGAAAATCTAGATAAATGCATTAACTTTAGCGCCAAAAAGACACTAACAATCGTGGAAAACACTTGTTGCCCGTACAAAGGTTTTAAACGTAATGAATTGGCTGATGAAAACAAAATGCAAGTTTCTATATTTTGTTAATTAGGTTCTTGAGATGTTTCTTGGATCAAACTGGTTTTAACTAAACGATACGGTGCCAAAATGCAGTATAGTAGGGATTTATGGTGTTAAAAATAAAGTTTTAGTGCTTGGGATTTGGATGTTTAATTATGTTGTGTCATTCTGTAAATCCTGCGTAAATAAAGATGTAATTAAATGCCATTACTGAGACATTAAAGTAAATAAATAAATGTATCATGTACTTATACAAGGACTAAAAAACTCAGCAACTTCTAGCGGATGTCAACGAATTTATTAGACAAGCTATAACTCCTAGGACACAGGTTCCCAAACTTATTTGCAGTGTGACGCACTTAGACACCTGCAATTCTCTCACGACGCTCTTACGCCCAACAATCAAAAAAATCCCTAAAAAGGTATTAAAGAGCACAAAAAAGTCTTCAGGTAAAAAGTCTCAGTATTACTTTTTTTCCCTTGCTTTGAACTTCCCCGATGATATGTCATTAGGACTAGAAAACAAAAATTAAAATTTACCAAAGTTATTTCTTGGTACTATTGTAAAAAAAGTTAAAGAGCAAAAAAACCTTTTCAAAAATGTCTTCACTCTACTTTGTCCCATCAATACGCGACGCCCCTGCAAGGACACTGCGACTCCCCAGGGCGTCTCGACGCACAGTTTGGGAAGCCCTGTCCTCGAGTATTATATTTCATTATTTTGGGATTTCTGGTATAATTTTTAATTAGAAGGCGACATTTCAAAAGGTTTTTAAGCCTACTTTTAAGAGCCTTTTTAATATTGCATCTAGGTGGCCATGATTGGACGCAAATTAATCAAGTGCCCCTAGGTGATGTTGAACGTTAATTAGCCCCTTAAGCTTTTGGCAAACAGCGAGCGCGATGTGACCTTAGCGGGATATCAGTGCGTCAATGTCATATGAAAACACGTCCGTCACGCGACAGGCGGGACAGCGATGTAACGCGCCTCTTTGACTGCTAGGCAGGAATTTAATGTATTACAACGTATTCTAACGCGTCGAAGCAGCGGTCGCTGTTTGCCGAAAGCTGTTATAGGTGATAGTGTGTCATAGATCTTATGAAAATAAACATTTTTTTGCTATAAAGTTGGTTTAAAAACTCGTCCATTTTGGTGGTTCAGGGTGTGGATAAATAGTCCTTAACATGTCCCACGTAAAAGGCGTAGCATATTTTTGTTAATGTCTATACAGTGTGTTCCAAAATAGGTGTAATAGGAAGGCAAATGGACCAAAAATTTTTGGCAAATTTTACTGCGATTTATATGATACAGGGCGAGTTATAACTGAAAATAAGAACGATCCCTACGAGTTAACTATTATTATTTTTAAAAAAGAACATAATTGTACAAGTAAGTGTTAAATAGAATTACATTTTTAAGTTAAAATTGGAAGTTAAAGCATGAAAGTAAAACTAAATGTTATTGTCAATTTTTAAGATTACGCATTAAATAATGGACAGAAAGAAGCAAAACTGACAATAATAATAATTTTAAATATATATATATATATATATATATATATATATATATATATATATATATATATATATATATATTTATACATTTTTTTATCTTTTTGACAAACCACGAAGGCTAAAAGCCTAAATACTAACGTACCGTGGGTGTCTTAAGCAAGGTAAGAGGGAGTTTGTCGACACGGGACTTGCTGTCTTAAATCAAGTATTTTAAAAAGTGTTGAAGCGTAATGCTTATAATTCTTTAATTCAAGATTTTGACATAAAATTTAATTTTTTACCACATTTACTACTAAAAATAAGGGAACTTTACTCTTACTTACTTATATCTTTAATATTCTTAGTTATAACACGCACTGTATATTACCAATCAGAGTAAAATTTTGTATTTATTAGTATTGGATCATGCGACCAGTTTTCCTAAAAAGACGTTAAAAAATTTTAAACTTCTTGGTTTATTTGTCCGCTTATAACACCTGTCCTGGGACATACTGTATAAACTGTTTTTTATTATATTTTTTGCTCAGCAAAGCTACGTTTTTAATCTTTGACACATAATTAGAAATCAGCCTGTATAATAATCAATGTGTGATTTGCTTATTAGGCCAAAATCAGATATTAAACTATAACACAATTTTATAGACCTAATATAATGTTTAAAAATACTTTTTAGGGTTAAGGATTTTAGCGCAATTATGGTTTTATAGTTTAAAATTAAAATAAATAGGAAAATATAAATTTATTTTTATTATGTTAAGATAAAATTCCGCCTCCTAGACATTTTAAATTCAGTCAGTTATTTAACCATGTACCTAAGTAGCTTATTAAGACTAATCCACTAAACATCTTTTATCTTTTACTAGATTAAACAATAGATATAAATTTATTTAAAAAAAACAGTGTTATATTTTTTTTTAATATAAAAACATTTTTATTAATAATAATATCTAATCATATGATGTTTAGACTTTTTAATTATATTGATTTTTTTAGGTTCCTAATTTGGTAATTAATACAATGCTTTTACCTGTATAACATCTTTTTCTTAAAACTTTATGCTAGAGAAATGACAAAGAAAGCCGCGGTTTAACCCAGCCTGTCAACTTTGACATGTTTCGGGTGTCGGTCTTGGCGAACACGTCACTTATTTTTGTCGGAGATGTTTACCATAGTGTTATGGTGAGTTTATGAAAAAAATTAGCATTTATCATTTAACATTTTACATTTAACATTTAAGATTTAGCATTTAGTAATTTAGACACTGTTCATAAAAATATTAAAATAAGATGTTTGGTCATGCGCATTGTAATGATATTTGGCTTTTGACAGAAGACAGCCGCTTGCTTGTCAGTAATAACATTGATCCCATTACAAAAACTTTATTAATTTCACAATTCGGCGAGTCCATCTTTAACTTAGCGCAGATCAAAACAATAATAAAACCAAAATATATCAAATTATGACATTACAGAAAACATTCCGACATTTGACAGGTTTTGACATGCGCAGTCGAATTTTCATTTAGCATTTAATTTAAAAAGATAAAAGTTGGCCAACTCTTAAATGATAAATGTTAAATCCTAAATGTTAAATGAGTTTTATGAACGTCTACATGAATCACCATAAGCCGAACTTTTGTTAAATACTAAATGCTAAATGTTAAATGTTAAATTAAATGCTAAATTTTTTTATAAACCCACCATTATACATAAAATTCTTAAACATTGTGCCAAAAATGGTAAGGATTAGATTCACGAAACCCGCCCAGCCCGATACCTGAAAGATGTCAATTTTGAGCCTCATATTTTGTCAGAATACAACCAATAAAACAAAATACAAGCCTTTTTAAAAGAAAAGTTTAATACCCAATACTATTGGACGGAGGTAAACGGGGCGCGAAAATATTTTTTTACCTGCACGCCCGTAAGGTTACGTTTATATCATAGGCAAATGGGGCGCCAGCCCTTCCCGTCTATATATGTCTTTCTTGAAAAGCTTAAGGAATGTCAGATTGATACATACATCAAAATACAAAGTTTACATTTGACTAAGAAACTTAAAGATAAAAATGTTAGAGCTAAACTAGAATCACTGGAAAAACTTGTGAATAAATATAGGTTAAAAGAAATAAGTAGAGTACATTTTGTAAAATGTACTTCGTATTTGTCAAGTGTATAATATGTAAATATTTTTCGATGCAATAAATGTTTCGTAATTAATAAAATTTTTAAAAATAGACCAACATTTTATTTCGATACTTTACTTTAAAGAAAACATTTGCGCCCCGTTTACCTTTACGATTTTATTGACCCCAAGATCCCTGCGCCCCATTTTCCTGTTCAATAAAACTTTAGTGAAGGCCTTGCGCCCTTTTTACCACCGCCGATACTATTATGTGTTTATTGGTTAGTTCTGGTTAGTCAAAATAAATGCAATACCTGGAAATAATGGACTGCACATGTTTTTTTTTTTGAACATAAAAGCAATTAAATATGTATTTTTTAAATATCCAAAGTCATAATACCTTTTTTATTTATAAACTGCATTTCCTAAACATAAAAACAATTAAATATTTATTTTTTAAATATCAAAAGTCAATACCTTTTTATTTATAAGGTGCATTTCTTTAATGTCCCCCCTTTTATTATTTGAACGAATTAATTCAAAAGGTAAATTTTGGGAAATTGAAACTGATGCATAAATACTATATTTTAGATATTGACAGATAAAAAAATTCAAGATGGCGGTTGGGAGGCATTTTGGGAAAAAATTAAATGAAGAGGAGGGTTTTGTGACACATCATTTTTTACAGCTCCTAATAAGTACTGTTTAACCCTAGAATATAAAATCAATAACTTCAACTCATACAAAATGGCGGTACTTTAAAAATAACTTAAATACCTAATTTGGATGGCCATATTTTTAAAACTAATAAAGTTGGATGTACTAAATGTGGTATTTCCTTAAAGCTATTTAAAATATTTTTGTAATGGTAATATAATATATAGGGTGCTTTATTAAAAAAATGTATACTTTTTTGCTTCTTTTTATAGCCTGTAAATTATTAAAGTATTACCATTAAAAAGATCTTTTAAAGAGCTTTAAGAAAACACCATATTAGGTACATCTAACTTTATTAGTTTTGGAAATATGGCCATCCAAATCAGGTATTTAGGTCCTTTTAAAGTACCCCCATTTTGTATTGGGTGAAGTTATTGATTTTATATTTTAGGATTATAAAGTACTTATCGGAACCTTCAAAATGATGTGCCACAAGATCCCTCTTTTATTTAACTTTTTTCCAAGATGCCGCCCCCTAAAAATGCCGCCATAGGCTTCAGCCTACTCAGCCTTTTGGTAAAGGCGCCACTGCACTGTATACTGTTAAATTGGTAATGAAATTCTAAAAAAGTGAAAAATGGAGTGTAAAATACCTGTTCTTTACACTATACATATTATGTGCATCTGTGCTTTCAGACTTGCAAATGAAGTTTAAAAATAATTTGAAAATATGTTTACCAACATAACTGACTCAAATTTCGGGTCATCGTTCTATGTATTACACAATCAAGTGAATCGTCGATTTATTTAATAGCACTTAAATTAACTTAGGCATGGAAAAATTTAATTAATCATTTATAGGCAAATTACTATACGGTGTGACTCGTAATAAACTGTATTAATATTTAAAAATTGTGGTTAAATAGTATGTTATAAAACGAACACGGAAGGATACTCATCTCTGCATCACGAGCCGCTGGCGCTGTAATTCATACGAGAGGGAAATGAGTATTCCGTGCGAGTTGCATGTTATAGTTTTTCTACGACTACTGATTATTATTGAAAAACATTTGAAAAAAACTTTCTTGTGGACTTATATTAACATAAAAAAATTAATTTAATGTTTCCGATTTATGACAAATTATCTGTCAGCCATGGCATTCGTGATATTTAAACCTACTGCGATTTTTTTAAGAATGTGATTGATTCTATTATTAATTGATTTTACGTACCTATTATATATTTTTATACCTTATATTATGTGACTAAAAATTAGTGACCTTGGTTACAGTCATATTTAGAAAACAAAGCTTGTCGAAAACACACATATGTACAGATTATTGTATTTATGGCGTCCACTAGAGACGGACGAATGAAACGAACAAGTCGAACTGCTGAAGCGTCTTCTGACTTATAAACAAGTCAGAGTGCGTCCATTAGAAGCGCGTTGCATCAGAGCAGACGGCAGAGGATTTATGTGTTGAAAAAATTGGCCGTTCGTCCGTGTCTAGTGGTCGCCGTAATAGTATATTACATTACAAGTGTGGAAAGTGATTTTCACACAAGTAATGTACACTATTTTTCCTACGACCACAAGTTATTTTCCAAAACAAATAAAAGTTTTTGTCTTCACAAAAAAAAATAAGAAAACAATTGAAAACTTTGCATCACTAGGGTGATATATACTTTTCCTTACTGCAATATATTATACGGTTTAAAAATATGTTTATATCAAAAATCACCTACCTATTCGCTTTTTATCATTTTAGAATTAAAAAAGTCCTCACTTAAAAAATATTGCATGGCTTTTTCAATGTAAATCCAGTTAACAGCC